>VXBQ01001252.1:684786-735016 GCA_013400175.1 Phainopepla nitens | reverse complement strand
ACTGACGTCTCCGCCCACCAATGGCAGAGGAGTGAGAGGGCCACAGGCCACGCCTATATCCACCTCGGCGAATAGCAGCTCGCTATGGGCCCGTCTCCCCGCCCCCGGCACCGCCCCCGCAGCACCGCCCCGGTCAGGGCCGGTTGGGTTGAGGCGCAGCTGCCGCGCAGCGGGCGCGGTCCCGGTCCCGGTCCCGGGCGTCATGGTGGGCACTCCGGGGGGCAGATCTGGTCAAGGGACACCGCCGCAGGTGGAGAGGCTGGGGGCCAGCCCCCCGGCAGCAGGGCACGGCTGTGAGGGATGTCTCCCTCCCTGACAGGGTGGGGGCAGGGGGCTTTTCGTGCGGGGGATTCCGCGGAACGGATGGGCTTTCTCTTTTTATTTTTTAAATTTCTTTTTTCTTTTTTTTGGCATGGAAACCGGTCCCCGCCTCCGGCACGCAGAGCCGTTTGTCACCCGAGTGCGGGGCGGGGAGGCGGGAGAAGCGCCGTAGGAGCTGCTGCTGCTTTTGCTGGATGGGTGGAGAGCAGGAGAGCGGCTAGAGAGAAGGGGAGTGAGGATGTTAAAAATCGGTACCTCCTTTTTTCCTTTTTCCCACATCAGCTCCTGAAAATGCCTCCAGCCCTTAAGCACTTCTCNCCCTGACAGGGTGGGGGCAGGGGGCTTTTCGTGCGGGGGATTCCGCGGAACGGATGGGCTTTCTCTTTTTATTTTTTAAATTTCTTTTTTCTTTTTTTTGGCATGGAAACCGGTCCCCGCCTCCGGCACGCAGAGCCGTTTGTCACCCGAGTGCGGGGCGGGGAGGCGGGAGAAGCGCCGTAGGAGCTGCTGCTGCTTTTGCTGGATGGGTGGAGAGCAGGAGAGCGGCTAGAGAGAAGGGGAGTGAGGATGTTAAAAATCGGTACCTCCTTTTTTCCTTTTTCCCACATCAGCTCCTGAAAATGCCTCCAGCCCTTAAGCACTTCTCCATCTTTTTTTTTTTTCCAAAATTCTAATCTGGGCTTTCAGAATCTGTTGCTGGCGCCTGTAAAGCTTTTACCTTTTAGCTTTGCTCACACGTAATAACAGTTTTAAACTAAAAGCCACTTTCCAGCAGACATCGAATATCAGATGCATCACGGCAAAATGTAGCTCTGCAAGCTATGGATGCTTGACTCCCATTTTCTTGGTATGCTTCAATGGTTATTTAAATTAGAAAAATGTTATGAAGCCCAATGGACATAACATGCTGCAAAATTCAGCAATGGTTGAGTATTGCTACCAAAAGTATATTTCTTCTTTAAGGATATGTACCCTAGATAAATCTACAGACAGATAGCAGAATTTAAGGCGTTGCAGTGCATAAAAATCAGGCATCTCATTTCGGTTTGTTGTTCCACACAGACTGCTTCATGAGCCTTGGGGCACTGAAGTGTTTTAGTTTAGATCAGGGATGCACTTTTGAAGTAAATGCTGTCATCATCTCTGCTAACAGTGCTGTAATTCAGAGTGTGGAGTGGTGTTGGAGTGCATGGAATAGATCCCTTTTGTATAAAGCTAAGCTAATGCATTCCAGCCACAAATGAGCACTGGGTGGGACTCAGAGTGAACTAGTTGAACACCGGGAACCCTTGAGGTGAGTACAGCTTGGAGATCAGGCCCTCGGCACCAACGGTTGCACTCTACAGGTCTGTTAGACCTTGCTGCTTGCCAGTGTAGTTGAAGATTTGGAGCTTTGTAGTTCAGAAGGAAGGTCCCAGGGGGTTTCTAGTGTAACATCTGAAAGACCTGATTCCTGGTTCACAGCTGGCAGTCAACCGACACTTAAAAACTTTGATGCTTAAAAGTCTGCCAGAACTCCCAGTTCGTGTATGGATCATCCCATATTCTTGTGTCAGGAGTACATCACATCATCCACAGCTGTAAGGATAACTTGAACTGAAGTAAAAAATGTGCTACCACTGCTGCTGTTTCAGACATTGTCAATGGCTTTTGTGGTCCTTATTAATCTCCCTACACCTGCAACAGATTCCAGGATAGAAGGCTACAAGTTTAAAATTAAGATAAATGACTGGGTTGTGGTTTAATGATTAAAAATAACTGAATGAACTTCCAATAACATATGTTAGCAATGAAAACATTTTTTTTCGATCAGTGTATCTTGTCATTTTAATATGAGGCCAGATTTTAAGAAATGTAGCACACATAGAGTTTTTGTAAGAAACCATATAGAGAACCACTGTGGGAGCAAAATCAGAGCTGATAGATTCTTTCTTACAATGTACACAAAATAAATTAATTTTTCTTACAGTGGTTCTCACAGGCAACCAGTTTCATGCACTAACATGACATAGTTACTCCTTTTACTGAGATCTGTCTACTTTTGGAAGGTGTGTGTGAGAAAAATATGTTATTTGATAGATAAGATAAAACACTTCCTTATAAACTTTAATCTTGAGGAGCTTGACTACAGACAGCAGTCCATAATTTTACATGTCTGAAATCAAACATCATAGCTCACTTGTCTTCTAGGTTACTTCCATATTCATCATCGCATTTTTTGCCCTCATCTTGTGGTTGTAACAGAAATATGTTAGAATACAACAGATCTTTGTTTACTGTCTCCAAAAGTTTAAGGCTAATTTAACTCAGTTATGAAGATGGAATTTTCTAATGTGGACCCTTCAAATCAGGCATGATGTGCAGGCCACACCCTTTTTTACTTACATCTATTATAGAGATTTTGTTTTTGGCAAGCTGGACTACATTCCACAAAGTCACTAAAACAAAATATAGGAAAAAATGTTTTACCAGGTGAAGCAAGCATATATGACTCTGAATACAAATAAGCAGCAGGTCTCATTCATATATAACAAGATATCTTTTTTTAGACAAAATTCCTGCTAAAAAAAAGGATAAACACTCAAATTTCCCAAGGGCTCCCTAAGTGTTTTCTCCAGGAACTCCTAAAGGGATTGTGGAGCGATCGAGGTCAGAGCCAAACACCTGAAGGCAGTAGCCAGGTTGGTTTGACTTCCCTTTTTGGTCTCACAAACTAGGCGGCTCAGTGTCAGGCTGGCCCTCCAGTGCAGATCAGAGCAGTTGGATCTGTGCTGCTGGAAATGGCGAGAAGTGCCAAGTCCTGCACGTGTCCTGCTTCTCTGGGGCACCTGTGAGTCTCCACGTCAGCTGGGTGCCAAGGCAGCTCTTGGTCTGGTGGCCAACCAGTGCCATGCAGCCTGGAAGGAGAGACCTGCTTACCCACTGCATCCATATTCTGACTGACACTGAGAGCCAAGTAGGGATAAGTTTGATGTAATCATAAGTGGAAGTGAGAGACAAGAGGACATTGAGTAAAGAGCATTAGTTTGGTGAGGTATGAATGTATATAAATGGGCCAAGATATTATCATGGCATTACAAGAGCCTTTAAAAGGGCAAAAATCAATGGGAGTTTGTCTTAGCTGAAAAGTGCAGAAAGTGGCACATGGATAGTAGCAGAATATTCATTTCTTCTTTCTTGCGATGACATGTCATTACATACATAAGAAAAAGCATGAAATAGTCAATAGATATTGTTTCTTTCATAAGGTCTAAAGAGAAAACAAAGTAACAAAAGGGAGTGATGCTGGTTTTATTATTGTTCTCTACAAGCTGGCTGTTGCTTTCCTGGGAGCCAAGCTCTCAGTTGAGCAATCAGTATTTTTAAAATAATTTTACGGCGAATTTCCTATACAGTGTTGCACTTTTAATACATGCAATAGTCACAATTCTCAGATGGCAGAGTCTGCACTGACATGCTTTTACAAAACTAATCCTAAAATGTATATTTTAAAATGTGTAATTTGCACATATTGCTCTTGATCATTTCATTTTGAAGATTAGGCTGATGATCAAAGAGCTATGGCTTTATTCCTTCCTGCACAATCATTTCTGTGCAAGGACTACCAACCAATTCTTTCTTCCTTCATTTGGTGGGTGATGCAACCAAGATGGCAAGTGTTTCACTCCACAAGATTTTCCTGGGATGGGTGGGGTGTGTGTGCCAGTAGGAATGAGGGTTTTCTGCACATCTCCGTGACAGAAATACAAGCAGCTCTGCCCAGCATTTCTAAGCCAGATGAAGTCCTTCCAAGAGCAGGAAAGTAACAGAAGAAATAGTACTTGATCTTTAAGAAATAGTCTTACTGTCTTCTTTAACATGACTTCTTTAGGCTATGAAAAGTACCAGTGATCTAGAGCTTACCTACTCTCTGCCTCTTAGTTTAAAAATAGGTTTTCTGTGCTGCTTAACCACCTGCTGTATTCTCCCCCTATGCATTAGCGCTGCCCTTTCTGCTGGCTTCCTAAACATACGTGGGTAGATCGCAAGATACACATTCTGCTTTTACAGAGGCAGGACTCAGCCTAATTATAACCTGCAAGATCAGAATGTGACTGTTTTGACTTGCAGCAGCAACGATGAATAACTGAGTTGTTGGCATTTAATTTTAGATATTCTGAACTCAGTCCACTTTTTACTGTAATTTATTGTACTTATGACAGTGCTAATACCTGAAGAAAATTACCCGTGAGTGCAAGCGGTCATTTGCATTGTATTTTCCAATGAAGTAAATTGACTCCTAGCAAAGTAAAAACAATTTTGCTGTTCTTTTGTAAATCTTAAGTCAGTCTGGTTTTACTATTTCTCTATGACAAGAAAATAGTAGACAGAATAAAGTTAAAAAATATTGTTCCCAGACTACAGTAATTTAGACAATCTGACATTTCAAGAGCTGTACATCTTTATTTCAATAATAATAACCGGTTGTGTTTAACGGATTTTATTCATCCTAATATCTCTTACTGTGTGTAATAGGCACCTTCAATCTGAACATAGGTAGCTTTGTCCACGGCGTATTTCATCCTTGAGCATAATTTATAGTTCTATGTCAGCATTTGGTTGGAACGAGACGGGGGTAAGATGACATGATTGCAGGGTGTCTTTCTGCTGCAGTACTCTGTGTGCAAAGCTCCTGAGGGCAATTCCTGGTTGTCTCGACCCTTCAATGCTGCAGTCCTCACCTTCCTCTCAGAACAATGGTACTGACATATATCGTTACAGCCTTACACATTTGGTTTTCACCTATTTTTTCCCCCATGAAGCTCTGGTGTCCCTAGCAATGGTGTCAGAATGAGTGTCCCTACGGTGTCCCTAGCAATAATGACAGATTAGATAGGATAGCTCACATATTTTTGTAGTGATTATTTTCTTAAAATCAGTCCCATTTTCAGAACACTTGTAGCCTTAAATAAACAGTTTTCCAAAGCAGGTCCCTTTCATTATATTTAAATACTGTACTTTCCTTCACTGTCTTGACTTCTCCTTCTTACTCCTTTCTCTCTTGATTGCATTTAACCTATGTAGTTACTATTGTTTTCAACCATACCAGTAGTATCCCTCATGTGAGGGTCCTTTTGACCTAATTTTTAAGAGACAATGTTCATATAAAAGAAGAATCACCCTTCCTTCTATAAGAAATAGAGTTTATTAATTGCCTTCCTAAGCCAAGTCTCATGGAGGGTCCATGCTTCTACATCTAGTGTCTGTATACACAATCCAAAGACTTAATGTAATATATGAAATACTGCACCTAAGTTGTTGTACCACTAAATGTAATCTCCAATTAAACCAAAAATATAACTTTCTTTAAATTATTTTTAACAAGAGCAAAGATGTGTATGTGTTTTTGTAGCCTTATATACAAAAGATTGTCTTCTAAAATCTGAATTTAAATATAGCAGAGAAAGAGGGGTTGGACAACAGTATCAATGCAGTTGAGATGTTACAATTTCTATTTATTGTAACATATTTTCATCACAATTTTCCTTAAAAAGAGTCTTACTCTTGGAGAGAATTCTTATTTAGATGGATCATGTTTCATACAAACACAAAATAATAGAATCATCTTTGCTTCCCCTCTCCCCAGTGCCCCCCTCCCCACCCCCTTGAATTCAAGGGTTCATAGTGAGAGACCATCAGGAAAGGATGAAGTAGCTCACACACATGATAGACAGTTGGCTAGATGTATCCACATTTGTAGCATCATGGCAGAGGTGAACCTCAGACAGAGATTTTTGAGG
Organism: Phainopepla nitens; assembly: GCA_013400175.1. Taxonomy (NCBI): domain Eukaryota; kingdom Metazoa; phylum Chordata; class Aves; order Passeriformes; family Bombycillidae; genus Phainopepla; species Phainopepla nitens. The sequence continues at coordinate 728,915 of VXBQ01001252.1, read as the reverse complement.
AAAATACTGAAGTGGCTTTCCTGATGTTTGTGAGGAACTCAGGAAGGACACATAGGAGCATACAGGAAATAACATGGATGTGCATTCCTGAATTTTTAACAAGCAGGTAATACCTACCATTCCTGGTAGGGTGGATGTGAGAGCTTGGGAGAAGATGGGTGGACAAACCATAAATGGACTTCAAAATGAAGACAGTGTATCCTAGTGACGCAAAGGTAGAGGGAACAAAGAGAGGGTTATAGGGGAGGAAGATTTAGAACTTGCCATCTCCCATAGTGATGGTGAATTATTAAGGTAGTTTGTGGCAAGGGTAAGAAAACAGATGTTGCAGCAATAAATGCGTGGCATAATGACAATTTGGATGAGTTTTAAGTATGCATGTAAATGCAAAAAAGTCTTCTACTAGAAATGTTAGAAAAAAAGTCTTGTTAGGATTTCAGCATAATTTGACTATGAAAAAAAAGATGGAGGTGGAAAGTGCATATAAGTTGCAGGCTAGATATGATTTGTCATGGTGACTGTAGAGGATATGCAACTGAAAGTGCTGTTTTAAACACATCATTCTTGGGGTCATGTCCCTGGAGAACAAATCTGAGCCAAATTTTCTGAGGCTTTCCTTTGAATTAAAACAGTCAGATCTGCAGTCAAGAGATGAATATTCAAAATAATAACTAAATCATCATAGGGTCACATTGTCATAAATGCTGGAGGTGGGTCTTGAAAGAATGCCAAATGATATGAAGTGGTAATGGATAGATGCACAGATAGAAAAGGACCAAAAAAAAAAAAAAAAGGAAAAATCATAGAAACTTAAGGAGGACAAGGTTTCAGTAATGAATTATTACTTTTCAACTTTACTTCAGCTCAAAACCAGTAACAGTCAAAGGTAAAAGCAGATTATGTTGTGTCTAAGGTGAGAAACCTAGTTTACAGGAGTTCTGGAATGAAACTGCAGAAGAGGTAAATTTAATGAGTTTGGACATGGGAATGAGGAGCAGAGCAGTTTGTAGCTGGTGAGAAGAGGGGATCAGAAAAAGAATGTTTTTGGTGGGAGCGTGAGAACTGAAGGAGGAGTGAACAACAGTTTGCTGAGGATGGAAGAACTGAGGCAAACGGAGGAGTTGGAAAAGGAACTTCTTAAGATGTGACATGGAAGAAGGAAAGGAGTTAGAGAAAGGGGAAGTGACAGAAAGCAGATGTCTTCATGTAGAAGACATTGGTGAGATCCCAATGTGGATAGTGAAGGAGATGCAAGAGCAGAGTAAAAGGGAGGATGATTCAGGGTAGCTAAAATATTACTTGAGAATGGAGGATTACTTAACTAGGAGACAGGGAGAAATGGAGAAGAATAAAAAAAGCTTGCAGTGGCAAAAAGGGGTGAAGTGAAGGAGGTAGAAAATTAACAACAATCCATGGGGTAAAAAGAGAAGGAGAGAAGCAATGTGGGAAAAAGAGAAGGGAGACAAATACTGAGAATTACTGATCATCTGAACATTGTGGAAGGATTGACTGACAAGGCTTGGGGGAGAAGATGACCTCAAGTATGGTGTTGCAAGATATATGATCATTATCTAAAAAGGAGGAACACAACATCAGAGATTCAATAATATGGCTGATGAAAATCAGTGCAAGGTTGTAAGCCTTGATACAGGCTGAACTGAAGGAGGAATGAACCCAGAGAGATGGGATTCTTCAGCCAAGGGCTCAGGTGAACTGGTAAAGACTTACATGGGATACAGTGAAAATAAAGTAATGACTTGAGCTGAACTCAAAGGACAAGGCTAAGATGGAGAACTGACAGAAGGAAAATAATAGGGGGAAGTGAGAAGGGCCTTATTTAATGCTGCTAGCAATGGAGAAAGAGTAAAAGGGATGTAGCCTGGGATGAATATGGACAGGGAAAGAGCAAAAGTCCAGTGTGACTGCCATGAAATGTATCTGGGGGGATAGAAATGAATGGAAAAGAGAGGGAAGATAAAATAAAGGATCCAGGACTTGGTGAGGGTGAAAGGAACGGCATATTAAAAAATCATGGATGACAGGGGTTTTTTACAGAGACAAAGAGAGTGGGAGGAAAGAAGGGTGTAGGTGTGAAATTTGAAGCTACAAAACAAGACAGGTAGAAGCAGTCAGAAAGGAAGACGTAGCATAAAGACAAAATTTTCAAACTTGGACGGTAAGAATAATGATCCTAAATTCTATTTAGCCATCTTAGTAGAAGGTGGCTTTAAAGCAGAGTCCCTCAAAATATTTTTCTTTTTTCTTTCCAGAAATCATCTGCAAATAGTTACTCAGTTGTGTGGGCTTTTCTCTGGAGAGAGCAGCGGGAAATGAACTATGTATTCCTACTCTGTCATCTTCAGTGTGTTCATTAGGTGGTGGTGGAAAGGCTGATAGAAACGATATTTAATAAAGTATCAGGTGATTCATTTAGCTGAGAGAAGGAATAGATGTTAATAGGGCCAATCCTAAAGAAGTTTAGATCTTTCTGTTTCACCACATTTGGCAGGTCTGTTTGGATGACGTTTGTACTAATGCCTAACACAGACTTCAGCCCAAATGCAACCTAAATGGTTGAGACCAAGTTTGTTTCAGCAGTCTGTATTGGAGGGCTCTGCTGCTTGATAATAGTGGTGGTTCCTGTCTTAGAGACTTTCCAGTTTTGGCAGCTGCTTCTGCTTTGTTTGGAAGTGGACTTTTCTTTCCTGGACATGGGCCTTGCTGTGTGTCTGTCACCTGGAGACTGGGTTTTTGCAGAGAACAGTCCATAAGACCATGCTGAGAGATCAAAAGGGAGCTTCCCCAGGCGAGCACAGAACACCCACTGGCTGAGTGAGTTCCTCCTAATGCTCCTGGCAGGCAGCTTTGGCTCCTGTGAGATTCAAAGTGTGTGTTTTTACATGCAGAGCTTTGGGACGGGATCCATCTTGCTCGAATACACCGCTCAGCCCTGGTAACAGCTCAGCAGCCGGGGCTCTTCAGGTGAGGGGCTCTGTTCTCTCCTGTCCTGGGGAAAGGTCTGCTGCTCTCGTGTCTTGCATGCTCACCGTGGGGCTCTCCACCAGCATTAGTATTTCAGTCATAATGCCCACAAAAAAAGCCTGTTTCCAAGAGAAGCTTTCTCCTTCCTGTTTTTTGAGAAGGGATTTGGTTGTTGGCCTGGGGAGCTGCAGCAGACTGTGGTTCTGGTTTGTTTTCTAGGAATGACTAAGAGAGGAGGAGTTCATACGCTCTGACTAAATTCTGATGACTCTGTTAGCAACCACATTTCTTTAACTGTACATGAGCTTGCTGAAAGCATGTTTTTAATCTTGCAAAACCCTCCTCAGTTTCTGATGTTGCTTCTCACATATATTATGTTATTTTCCAATTTTAGCTTCAATCCTTCTGTGTTTGGCATACAGGATTTTCCAGGAATATTTTCAAATGGTTAGTAAACCTATTACTTTCATATATTTTCATTGTCAGCTATGTCTGAAGATTTCTTGTTTTGAATAAACCCCCTTGACTCTAGTTAAAAACAACATTTTGTTTTTACTATGTAAGCATCTTAATATAAAGATATATATTAAATCAGAAAAATTAAGAACTAGTATGGTGGAGATTTTGCTTTCAAGTTATAGCAAAGAATGCAGAGAAAAAAGTTCTGATTCTTGATCAGAATAATGAATATGTGGGCTTAACCACTTGGTTGGAAGCTACATCAGAAAAAAGGTGGTGATGTGAATCCTCAGAGGCAAAATGAATGAATCATGCAGTAGCTGGTTTTGGTTCAGAATGATGGTTGTCCCAGATTAGCTTCCCTGGTATCATTTTAACAGCATCCAACCACAAAGAGTGGATAGTTTCTAGTGTTTGGTCCCCAACCAGGAAAAAAAATGTATAAGAAAAAAATCTGGATGTGCAGCCTGATACTCACTGTTGAAAATCTGAAAACGTAAGGCTGCAGATCTCCATTGTGGACCACTCCCTGGTGAAACGAATATCCTTTCCTCCAAAACTGAGTTGGAACTAGTTATCCTGTACTGCAGTGACACCTACTGAAGGAAAGCAAAAAAAGTCTTGGGAAAGTAGTGTTTGCCTCTCTAAAACACATTACAAACATCAGGGATTTAACATATTATTGAATACTGAGAGGTTTAATGTTTTTCCCTTTGTCAATTTCAGAGCTATTATTATCTGTTTGTTGTGAAGCACCCATCACCACTGTGTTCCCAAACATTAAACACATACATAACTAATGTGTTCTGTGACCTGTTTTGTATGCACATAATTCCTGAAAGATTATGGTTCAGTTTTAGTTCATTCTCCATTTGAGAATGGAAGTAAAGGGATTTTTTTTTCTCATTGAAGGAGAGGAGAGATTGGAATTTAGGGGGCTGACAAGCATAAATATTGTTTGGACAGAGCTGGCTGCTGTGTGCTACAGCAGGTGGAAAGGACAAGAGAATTGTTGCTTCTGCTTCCAAGGTGAACTGTTTGTATTTTTATTACCTTTAGGTAGAGCATATTTGAATATGTGCTTTCTTTATGCCTTCTTCTTGCCAGCAAGAACTGTTTTATACTGGAAATGAACAATGAATTGCAGAAGACTAATGGATTGCATTATGTACTGCTGCTGGTAGGGGAGATCTGCCTCATTTGCTGGCAAAGCTGTGTGGTCTGTAGCTGCCTCATCAGATACTTCCATCTCTTTCTTCCAGGGAACTGGATTATGGGATTAAATCTCCTTGCCATTGGCAGCAGTGTATGCAGGTCTCTGGATGAGGAGGAAAATGGGATTCATGCTTGCACTTCCATCCCTCAGAAGCCAACAACATTTCATTGCAAGATCCTGCTTGAAGGAGCACCTCCAAGCAGAAGAAATCCCACCACGGTATGCATGTGCCAAACTATCAATGAACTAGCAAAAGAAAAAAGCATAATGTAGCTGAAAAATATTGTTTGATTGAGACTACTATTGTTTAAAAAGGACCTGAAAATACCAGTGGGAAGGGTTTATGGTTCTGCTCCCTTCTGCATTTTTTTTTCTGGTCTTCCATCATGCAACACTTCCAGCCTATAATTAAAGCAGCTTGCTGCAATTTGCATTTTCATGAAAGGAGCCTTTTCTAACATACCACTCTTAAATCTCCTATTTGATATCGAGTGAAATTTAATTTCAAGGCTTTACTCTTTTCAGATCATTTAACTCTAAATGGCTTTTCACCCTAAATCTATCTCTGCTTCTGTCTGAGCATATGTGTCTCCCTCCTCATCTCTCTGTCTCTCTTCCTCAGTATTTGTTCACCTTTAAGTCATTCCAAAGCTATTGGAAAGACAGATTGCAAAGACAGAAGCCTGAATTTTGCTATTATGCTCTACAACTCTGGCATGAGTTCCTACACATTCCTATCAGAAATATTTCTGGAACTGAAAACCCAGTGAGGGAAAAAATGAGCTCTAGGCTGCTTATTAGTTGAATAGTTCAGTATGGCACTATTTGCACATGGGAGTCATTTTTATGGATTTAGCTGAACAGTCAAAGAATAGTACTTCACACAATATTCTTGGAAGTGTTTAACTTGAGGACATACATAAAATTAAAATACAGTTTATATGCTCAGTTCTAGGTACTTTGTGTAAGGCATCCCTTAGAAAAGTAATAGCTAGGAGCAAAGCATGTCTAGCAAGTGGAATTTTCTGTTGATTCTCTCATTCTCTTCCCTATCTTTCCTTTTCCTGACAGAAACAGATGGAATTTTATTTTCTCACAATTACTATGAACTGAGACTAACAGCTCCTAAATTAGCAGTGAGGGGGTGGAAAGGTGTGGAAAGCAATAAAAACATGCAAACCCTCTGTAACAGTCTGAACAGTGAAATGTGGAAATAAATCTTGTCAATCAATAAACCATAACTGCCCCATGGCTCGTGGATTAAAGCCAATACATGTAATGATCCATCAGTCCTTCATATAATTTGCGTATATTAAATAATAGAAGAAAAATTGTATTGATTAGACCTTCGAAACTTCCATGCAAAAGAAGAGGACTGATATTTTATTTACCTACTGATAAAGTCTGCAAAGGATTTTTTTTCAGCTTTGAAGTTGTTGTTTAAGCACGGAAGCCTTTGACTTTCTGAGAACATTTCCTTTAGGTTTTTCTTTGCTCCACGTAATCTTTTTTTTTTGCTCAGTTTCCTCTCTTCCAAAATTTGGTATTTTCTTTTTGTGACCATCACCTCATTTTTTAAAATTTAATGTGTATTTAATCACAAGAGAGGGTACAATGGTAATAAGCTCAGTTTAAAACCTACTCCAGTTATCACAGGGACATCCTCTGAGAAAGCAGCCTCTTGACTTTCTTGTAGGCTGGCTCTGGAGCTGGTCTGGGTGTGCTGCGGGTACTGGCCACAATGAGATTGTCTGACACATGCCCCAGGAGTCACACAAGGACTTCCTGTGCTACAGCTATGTTTAATTTTGAGAGAGAAGACTTTATAAATTGAACCTCTAATCAGGCTATATGGAAAGATGAGGAAATTAACATTCAGAGAAGTAGAAGCTGCTGAGACGTCATTTTCTAAACCTTGACTTAGGTGTGCAGGAGGAAGACCTGATACAATGCTCACTTTTGTTCCTGATGAGGATCAAAATAATTCATTACTGATGAGGTGGAAAACGCACATCACCTGAGCTGGAGTGAGGGTTCCCCTTCAGCACAAACAAAGCGGGGATATCCTTCCAGGCAAAGAGAAGTAAAGGAAGAAATTCTCTGTGAGGGAAAGAAAACAGCTACAGGTGAGGTATATTTCAAGCTCAGTTTTGTCTTTGCTACAGAACCAAGATCATGCTGGTCTTGAGTACTGGTTGTGGGCTGCCCTAAGATCAGTAAATTCATTTGGGCATGATGGACTTTGCCATACTGATATTGCTGATAGTGACCTGTTAGTCCAAGACCAGGAGGTGGTACATTCTTGGTAGTGTTTGTTTGGACCATAACCCTTTCTAGAATGGATTACCAATGCCAGGTGATGAGGACTGCTGCCTCTGGTCTGGCATGTGTATCCCTTCTTTGCTCCCACACATGCATGACTGAGGCTATCTAACACTCAGCTTAGGCTGCTGTATAAAACAATAGCCCAGAGGCTGTCAGTGATTCCTTCCTATCACTGAGGAAGCTGAAATACAGAGGTTGCTCCTGGTGGCACCCTTGCAGCTTAAGCAGAGCTTCCATGAAGATGGCTGTGATGCATGGAATGAAATATGTTCAGTACACTAAAATTATTCAGCTACATATTTTCTGCCAAGTAGACCCTGAAAGTTCTGGGAGAAATGCCAAAGCAATGCTGGTAGATGAATGATTCTGAGCCATCATATCCTTGACTGCAGGAAGACAAAAATGTTCGATCAGGACTTTTTTTAAGGTTACCCTCTCTTTGTTTTGCTTTTCTTTGTGTGGAGTCATGTTAAATACCAGCTAAAAATTTGTATACTCATTTGATGATGCCTTTCTCATAGCAAACCATAAATTAGATATAGCTTTTAGCTATGCAGTTTCCATAGATTCCACTTTATTTAATAGTTAGCTCCTACCAGTATCATATGCATTTTCCTGGGTTTTCTGGGTTTGCATTGTTTTGCTGATTCACTGCATACAGCACACTGAAAATTCTTAGTAATCTTCCAAACACAATCAGCCTTATTCAAATTCCTTATATTATGTGCTCATTTAACGGAAGGTCCAACTTCACTCTCCCTCAGTGTATCCAGCTGGGAAATATTTGACTTAAGTCAGATATAAAACCTACTTCTTGAGCATTTGTTTAACAGGATTCTGCACTACATGTTGTCCTGTATTTTGGACATTTTTTACATGTGCCTAAAGGCAGTGGCTATTGACATTTCTGCCATAGCAGCTCATTCATACAGAACTTGCCTCTGAAATATGGCTTGTTTAGTTCATTGAATTACTTTTCTTTACCTGAAAAAAAAAATTAAAAATTAGTGCCACAGCCATGTCATGATTGTTTTAATTAAATTGTTTGCTCCTGCTAATTTTCAAGAGGTTGACATGTTTCTAGATAACGATGTATGTTTACTGAGCCCTTTTCAGCACCTTAAGTCCCTAGTATTATTTAACAATCTAAGTATTACTCCAGTTCTAGGGCTTTCTTTTCTGTTTAGCACAACCAATACGATGAAATTTTCATTTTCCATCTGACATTTTTGCCCTATATTGTAACAGGAAGATATCTTTCTATTTCGCTTCAGTCATATACCAATTGATGTTTCTGATGCTCTCTTTCATGCCTTATTTTTAATAATTGTGATTGTGCCTTCAATGGAACATTCATTTCACATTAGCTTCTTGTACTCTAGAGGGATTTCGTAGTGATGTAGAAAAATAGTCTAGAAGCCTTTAAAGAAAGATTGTCCAAAATTAATTTTTTAAAATTAATTTTAAAGCCTTTTCTAATTTTTGACTCCTGTGAGAACGAAAGTAGCCAAATCCATTTTATACTGAATTTATAAGCATTTTTATTCTGTAATATATTACTATATGAACAGAGGGAAGAAAGGAGCTGAGCACATAAGTGTTCAGGAGGTGCTGGATACATACGGGTCAGTTGGCCTGTAGTAATAAATGTCTCATTTAATCTGCACAGTGCTGGATTTAAAGCATGGTTAAGAATTCTGGATTACCAAGTATATTAACAGCTCTGAACAGGTATATCTTTGTCTGAGGTTTGCAGATTTATTTGATTATGCTGCATATGATTATATGTTCAGGGCAACAGGGATGTGCAAAGAGCCTCTGTAAACCAGAAAACACAGAAATACTCCTGTAATCAATGACTGATGTAATTATCTTTCTTACTAGTGGAAATAGCCAGCAAAGTTCCAAGGAAGTCATGAAGTGCCTCGATAAATATAATAAAAGTATCAATATGTACAAAAATCTACTGTGGCACATAAACTTCAAATGCAACTAAAGATAAATAAAAAGGGAAAAAATATAGCAAAACCACATATAAAGGCATCTTTGTCTTTATGGGCTTAGACTGAAGGTAGATTAAGGTGGTGTCATCCAGACCTGCAACATCATGCATACCAGGACTAATATTATGTGGAAGTTGTTCAGAGCAATGTAATTCAGATTCAGTGTTATTTTACGCAATGTTAACACAGTCCTGACTCACAAGAGAGAGAAAATTAATTTGGTCTGGATCTCATTATTCTCCCTGAGGATATATCTTAGTTGAAATATATTTTTGATCAAATTCAGCATCTGATTTTCAGATGCTACTTTACAGTCAGCTTTAAAGATTTGCAGTCCTAGTTTGCCTCCTATTTTTAGCAAAACTGGGCTGTGGAGGGGCTAAGCTAAAGCCTGGGGGCTTTCCAAAGTTGCAAAACAAAAACAACTGTTCCTTTTGTCTCTGTTCAGTCTGCTGCTTTTTCCATCTGCTGGAGCATTGACCATCTCACAAGAGCTTGTAGCCCAATCTCTGGATTTGGCGTTTACCTTCTGGTTTCCTGCATAACTACTTTGCCTTTTTGGAGTAAGGCAGTTTTATGTCCTACTGCTATATTTTCTTTAGATCATTGTTTCCTAAAGTTACTGAAGCACTGGAAATGCCCACAAGGACAGATTTCATTAAAGGGCAGCACCTGGGTTTAATTGTGACTAAAATAAGAGAAATTGACACTTCTTTTCTCATCTCTATGCAGTAGTCATCTCTCCATATGCCTTGGGCATCTTGGAATGGCATTTTCTTAAACTTGACTAACAAATTATTCTAGGGCACTATTTTGCAAAAGATATTTTATTAGTGAGTTGGCAACAAGAATCATAAAATATAAAGGTTCCCAACTTTTTGTATTAAAATAAACTGAATTTACAGTCTCTTCAGTAGTGAAAATTTCCTATTTTCAAAAGGAGTTTCCTATGACCAGGACTGGATAGAGTAGTGATCCATGGATGGGGATAGTGCAATGGCATTTCTGTTTTCTCATCCCATGATCTCAGAAGCACTATTTGGGTGTTACAGCTCTCTCCTTGTCCTTCAACATCCCCCCTTCAAGTATCTACAGTGGATCAGAACAGTTAACCAGACAAATCACAGCCATTTGCTATTCCATGGTGAGCACTTTTGAGGTGAAAGCATAAAATACCTCAAAGTATTCATGGCTCAGGCCAACAAGAAAAATTGGTCATAGTCCCCATGGTTTCTAGGGCTTAATGTCCTGGCACACTTTGAGCATGTAAGGGATTTTACAAATGTATTTAAGGAACAGCTTTCTGCCAAAGGTTATGAAGTAAGAAGGTCCTGTAACTTCTCTGCTGCCTTAATGTGTCTGAACAGAGCCTCACCACAGCCAGCTGGCCATGGCCAAGAGAGGCAGAGGGAATGAATACAGCAATGCTGCCACGAACTGCAGTGATGAGCACAGGTCAGGGGTATACAAGGCCCTATTCTGCACATGGAACCAGGCCACTTTGTAAATTAAAAACAAATTTAAAAATGAGGATTTTCGAATCTTCAAATTATTTAGGTGATCATATGCATTCACTAATTGTCACCACATGGCTGGTGGTAAGGCACTAGGATGAAGTAGAGAGTTTTAAAAGTAATAATGTTTTAAAATAATCATCTGTCTTTTAAATAATAAAAAATAATCTTTATGTTAAATAATAATCTTTTGAAAATCAAAAAATAATTAAGTTTTTTCTTGTTGCTAAGTAATTGTGAGTAAGACATTATTAACTTGCAATTTTTTTACAATAGTAATCTGATAGAAAGATAACTTTTAGCTCAACTAAGAGAATACAAAAACCTCCCAAAACCAATCCTTAAATAAAGTCTGTCCATACAATGGTATGACATTAGCTAAGTAATCCATGTCCAGCCAGTGTATTACCTCAATCTGTTCTTCACTTGTCACAGGTAGTAAAAAAGGTCTTTGTCTTGTGCAAATAAAAAGACATTTGAGCATTTCTAAGTAAAACTTTGAGAGAAAAAATATTTGCTTAAGACAAACAACTGTTTCATGACAGACCTATTTGGGGTGAAAAGAATGTAAAAATCTGAGCAATGTGTCTCTGGTGTATAAATAAATGCCCTGTAATTGTCTTTGCTAAAAGTGGAGGTAATGGTGTTGAAACAATAGAGTCTATTGAAAAAATGAAATCCTGTAAAGTGATAAATGTGTAAGGTCAGCTGAACTATTTGAAGGTAAATCACTTTTCTTTCCTTAGCTACTGACATCTTTAATCTGAGAAAGAAGACATCCAGAAATTAACTCTGTGTGTTCCACAGAAGTAGGAAAAGACCTATAACAGGTATAGGATCACACCTGCCACTTCACTTAGCAGGAACCCCTCCATTACCCTGCCTCTTCCCTGGATTAGACAATTCCTAGCACAAAAATCTCCAAACTGTGTTCAGACATGCTCAACTCCTGCTAAGACTGTTTCATACAGATTGCTGGCAAGACTGATGAGGCCAGTGAATTTCTGGCCAGCTTGTGGCCAAGGGGCTAATGCTTCACATTCCTTCTAAGGCGTTGGGGTCCTTTAAACAGGTAATGGGCAAAACTCTGCTTGCAGGCACAAAGAATTGCCACATCAGTGGGCCCAAATCCTACTTGGAAGTTCCATCTGGAGAGGAAAGGGCTGGCCAGGAGGTAGTTACAGATTAGGGCTGCTTTGACTACGTGTACAGCTCATAGAGATTTGCCATAACAGGCAACCGTGGCCAGCAGCCTCCAGCGGGCTGCACACATCAGGTAACATCACCAGGAGTGGAGCATAGATTTAGCACTGCAAAAACTAGTATCCTATTTCATACCAGTTTACACAATGTACTCATGCCACACTTTCTCCATTTCTCAGTTACCATTGTACCTTCCAGCCATTCTTAATTCTGATCTCTCCCGGCTCCCTCCAATTTTATATGTATTTTACATATATAAAATACTACATGTGATATATTGTGTGTATATATATATGATACCTACGTTTCTACACAGCACTGCTGCTGTCCCAGGCAGCAGCAGTATCCTGCTGTAAAGAGGTCTCATCTCAAGGAGAGGAGAATCCACTCGAGTCAGCAGCTCAAGGATCCTTATTGCACGTGTACAAACAATACATTAGTGATGGGAACATCAACCTCTGCTCCAACCACTGGGTACAAGCATAGGGGGCTTAGTTTGAGAGGGTTTTGACTCTGTCTCTGTGCTCATATCCTCTTTCCTTTGAAGGCATGAGGATTTTTCCATTAGAGTTTACTTTGTGAAGTTATTTTGGGAGTAACCTCACAAGAAAATGAACAAAAATAAATATATAAACATTGAAAAAATAAAGAAAAAGCTGTTAATACCAAGTCTGTAAGAACTTACATCCCTGACAAAAAAAAGAACTACTAGAAAGAAAAAAACATTATGTTCTGATAATTCTCATATTCGATATCTTACTTCTTATGCAATGCATTTTCTTTACATCTCTGGTGTTTCCATGAGACAAATTATTCTCCTTCCCTGCCTCCTGCTCAGATGGTATTTTGGTCATGACAGTTTTTTGTCTTCAAGAACAAAAGAATTTTTGTATTTTAAGATCAGAGATTTATGAAGTCCCATGACTCTTCTCTGAAAATGACAACATAAATGATTGTATGAAAAGTACAAGCAATTGTTACAGGCAAAAAAAAGAGTTTCCTTTCTTACCTTTAGCATCTGTCAGCTACAAAAGAAAAACCTGAAGGGATGCTCTCTATTTAAAATTATCTCTATTATTATCATCATAAGACAGTCAGAACTACTTTAACCTTTACAGGTCTATCCCTTTGTGATACCCTGTTAGCAACAGCAATGTTTTATCATGTTAAGGAGTTTCAATAGATTTTTCTATTTTAGCTCATCCCATTTTCTGATATTCAAGTTCAATGTACGTTCTTATGTTTGTCTGTGAGTTTACATTATATATTTATTTATTGCCCTCACTCATCTCTACATTAAACAGCCCCACATATACAGTGTCTCCTTGCATAAAAGTCTCAAGAGAATTTCTAATTTGTTTCATCATCTGTTTTTGAAATAATTTTTTTTGCATTTTTTTGAGATAGAACAAAATAAAACACAATAGAAAATATAACTCTGATTTAAATAATGCTTGGATATTGTCAGAGTTATTTCCAGTGTTGCTTAGAGACACCTATCTTGATAAAGATCCTTTTAAGCAGACGCTTCCTAAGTGTAGCAGGATTTGCCTAAGGGACCATGAGCATCTTTGACCCTTTGTTGCGGTTGAGGCAGAGAAAGTATTCCTAACCACGTTCCTGAGAAGTACCTCTTTGTCTGCCTAAGAGTGAGTGTGTATTATTTTAGCAGTTCCATGATTTATTTTCAAACTCTCTGAATGTACTGTTTAACCTGAGGACTTGTCCTTCACCTCATCCTGTTGTTTCAGCAGGTCTCCCTCTGATTCCTCAATCTCCCAGCTGGAAGTAGAACAGAAATGGTGTATAGGGCTATTCTGGCATTTTCTTACTGTTTCTATCCTCTTCTCATATCCTCATATTTTTAAAGAAGAAGATTTATATACTTTTTTTAAAAAGTTACATATACAAAAATGTTGTTAAAATTGAAAGCTAACAAATAGTTGAAATGCTTCCTTTCTTTCACCCAAGGACTGAAAACTGAAGGTAAGGTGGTATTTCTATGAGAAATTAAAAGTACCTTATTTTTGTATCTTTGTAAAAAATACTTCAACTGCCTTAACATCATTTCTTAGACTAAAAAACTATGTATTTGTTATAAGTATTTAATAGTAATGTTTTGACACAGAGAAAATAAAATCCCATTACCTCTATGTAGTGCTGACTTGGGATCATCACTTATTAGGACAGGGTGACAGGAGATGACCACTCTTTCCTTGCAGAAAGGGAAAAACAGAGGTGTTAGCAGCTGCTGCTGGTGCTTGTGGCCCTCATCTGACCCCCTTCCCTGGCCACCCGCCCTCTCTCTCTCCCTTCACTCTCCAGCAGCAAGGCTCCTCCTGGGGTCTTCTGCACTTGGTGGAAAGCTGAGAAAAGCTGTGCTTGGCAGAGACCCCTGCACGCTGTGTCCGTGTTGCTCTGAAGGTGGCTATTGAGGGGCAGAAATATTTATTCCAAATAAAGCCAAATAAACTAGCCATAAATAAATGAATAAATAAATTACTGAGAAGCTGAATGAATGGAGCAGCAATTTAAGTACCCTATTTAAACCAAAGTGTTCTGTTCACAAGGAATAGTGCTTTAAGGAGAGCAGAAGTCACTCACATTTGTGAGCTGGCAAGCTGAGAGCTGCAAGCAAACTGCCTCTGTCATCATTTGAAAACATAATGCTGACAGATCTCTGTCTTGGCGGTAGCACTAAACAGGATTAACCACTCTGGCATCTCAGGTTTCATTGCACTGAAATAGAAATAAGTGCTGTTAGCACACAAAGAATGGCATTTGTCATATTATTCATGCCTGTGGTGGCCTCTCAGGGTGTACATGGTTGGTCACATCAAGCCAAACAATGCGTGACTTGAAACTAAACTTCCAAGAGTGCTTTAATGGTGTTATTATCAGTTAATTATTCTTTGGTTTTAAAGTACTAATTGAAAGAGGTAGCAACCTGGCTCAAACACCCTGATACTCTTGGCTTCAAAGAAAGCACCTTTCTGGTTTTATTTTTATGGAGCACATTTATTTAGCAGTTAGCCCTTTGCCCACCTATGGCACTCCCTATCCATTTCTCCCGGGGCATGCTCAGCACTGGGCGTAGCCCAAGCAGGATTGACACAGCCATCACTCAGAGACCTGATTCATTTGGTCGTGGATTTGAGATCCTGTTGCCAACAAGGGCAGCTCCTTTCTGTGGCTCCAGCAGGTCACAGCTGCCACCCTGCCCCAAAGGCAGCCCAAGCGGTGGCCCACTCCCTCCCCTCACTGGCTAGCTGGACTTCTCCTTGCTACCTTGCTTGCTCCTGGCCTCCTTCTGCCTGCCCCACCATCTGCAGAGCCAAGGGGCCACAGGAGGCTGCCAGGGAACTGTCAGCAGTAAATGGCAAATCCCATGGCAGAAGTGCTCGGTTCGGTAGCACCACAGAAACTGGACTGGATTTGGAAGTTGTGAGACCATAGGGTCCAAAGGCTACATTTGAGAGAAAATCACCCCTTATGTGTATCTGTATGACTCTACCAGATTGCCTAAAAATATTGGGAGACAACAGTGCATTCGCCTAAATTTTTCACTTTCTCAAAGCTTTCCCACAACTAGAAGAGCTGCAGTTTTTTTTCACGTGGGACTGGCTTGGGCAGTGATGCCCCCAGAGAGCCAGATAAGCCCCAGCAGCAGGGAGATGGCAGGCTTTGCAGCAGCTGCTGAATTCAAGGGTAGGGATTATTAGCACTTCATCTTGTTTGCTCTCACTCTCAGTGATGAGGGTGCTCTATTTTAATTTAATTTCCTTTCCGCTTTCAAAGAGCGTCCAAAGGAGAAATGTCAGCACATTAAAGGAGACTTTGCTTTTGTTTGCCAAAATATGAACCTGGAGCCAGAATAGTTCCTCTCTGGTAATTATAAAAGCTCAAACATTTATTACTCTCCTGCTGGATGACACTTGTAGTACACCTTGGAGAAATTACTTCTTACCTAGACATGCACAGAAACCGATAACATTAAGAGAAAATGGCTAAGTTATGCCACTTTCTATCCTGTTTTGTGGAGTGTGTCAACTGAATGATGATAATTAACCATTAATTTTTACTATTGCAAAATGAATTAAAATTTGGGTCAAGCGCACTGCTAAAATATTTGTTGACATATCAGAATTGGTAGCAGGATGTTTATTAGAGCTTTTGCATTTGGATCTCTAATAAAAATCACTGATCTGGACTATTATCCAGATAGTAACAGTTTTGTTTCCTGGTGCTGTTGCTTTATTTCAAATCCTGTGTTTAAATCCATTTCATAAAACGTTTTGTCCTATTTTATTGATTTCTTTTAGCCTCACTGGAAAGATTCCTACTACATTTATACAAGTAGTTTGGATTCACTGAAATTGTCTCCAGTTGAGGGATTATTTTTCTGCCTTTCCTGGATTAAAATAAAAAAAAAAAACAAACCTCAAAATGAGGTTGATATTTTTTAATTCTCAAAATGAGATAGAGCTAGAAGTATTGAAAACATTTGATTCGCATAAGTTATATTCAAACACAGTGCAATTTATGTCAAAGCAAAGAAAGGGTCAAAATGAGGCATTTAGAAATACTGAAAAAAATAATTTCCATATAAAAACCAGTTTTACTTTGTCAGTTTATGAACATGTTCAGGATTTTTTATATTTCAGCTATAGAAAAAACTACTGCTTAAAATTTTGTCTTTTTTGTTATTACAAATCTATTACGTGTTTTTGTGCACAAGGCTTTGGGAGCAAACATTTTTTTCTTCTTGTTGTTTGTCATTGTGTAGGAAGCACTCAAAAAAAAAAAAATCTGTTCTCCCTTGCTAAGGCAGTTTTAATCACTATTCATCCAGTGGCAAAAGATTAGCCATAGCTTAAGTCTGTCTTACTTTAAATTGGTTTCTTACTGCTTTCCTTTAAAAATCAATTTTTAACTAATACAGCCAAATATTTTAACAAGTGATGTGGTAAATATTCTGTTACCACTTATTTCTGTGAGCTTCCTGTACCTCAGAGAAGTTATTTTCAGGTTTGCAGTGATGCAAATGAAAGTAACATAATTCATTTTCTTTCAGGGCTACCAGTTCCTACATGCATGTCTAAATACCTTAGGTACATACTGCAATAATATAGCATTAAATGAAACTGCTTTAGATTGCCTGAATGTTTTTACTTACTCTAGTCACAGTGAGTGTTCTTTACACTTGTCATCTGAAATTATTCCTGCTCTTAATCTACACAGTTTAAAAATTGTGAAGGAGGTGATGGCATTCTCTATAAGCTAGCAGAAAAGGAAAAGAAACATTTAAGATGTTATTAAAAGCATATGTCATTGTCACACTTCAGGCCCTGAAGGACTTCTGAGGCTGTTCTGGAAAAGGCAAACTTCATTCTTGAGAAAGAACAAAATGTTGATTTGCTGTCAGATACAAATCTACAGTATCTGTTGAATTCACATAACTGAACGCCAAGGCAGACCTCCTTAGGTAAAAACTGCAGCTTTCTTCAGCTAGTGAAACTGCACATCCTCTCAGATATCTGTGATATACTTAGTCACATAATCATACTGTGACAGCTTGAAAGGAGGAGGACTCAAAAAATAGAAAAAGCAGTTTAAAATTCTTGTATTTATTTTTGGAAGACAGTGGCATGCATTTTGCAGAAACAATAAAATCCTTCCCTGAGGAAGCTGATATTTTCCAATAGCCTTAAAGAAAGCTTACATTCACTGAATCATGTTGTTGGCAGGGACCATGGAATGTGGCTGAGTCCACTCTCTGCCTGAGGGCCACTCTACCTCTTCTGAATGGTGGTGCAAGCTCTTCTTGTAGAGTCTGAGGTTGGTGGCTGCACTAACACCCAGCCAATCTTCTTCATATTCTGGTAATTTTTGTTTTCTAATCTTCTTGCTTTGTTTGAAACCTTGGTCCATCCGCTATGGAACTGGAGAGCGAATTCATCCCTTTATATTTACAGCACTTGCACATACCTGATATATATTCATATCAATACTGCATAGATATGTATGTTTCTCCTCCTTCTGCTTTCTCCCTTCAACCTAAATTCCACATTGTGGGTTATTTTCTAAATTTTCTTCTAAGTCATGTTTTATAGATACCTGATCATTCAGATTGCTCTTTTCTGCTCTCTTCATGGGCTACATATTTACTGAAGCCAAACAGACCATGGCTGCTAAGTTTTCCTAGGGCCATGTAAATATGAGTGTTTAACAAAGAGTCCATCCTTCTTTTTCTGTATTGTTTTATGTGGTTGAACTTCTTTCTTCATTGCAGCTCTGTGACATTATCCCCTTTGTATAGATTGTGATTTACATAAAAACAGAACTCTTTTTATTTGTTTTGTTTTGTTTTGTTTTGTTTTGTTTTTTGGTCACATAGTTGCAGCTTTTTTCCCTGCAGAACAACCAGTAGTTCCCCCTTTCCTGTTTGTATAGCTGATTGCATCTGCCACTGCCCAGTAGCAGGCACTTACCCCTGTTGAATAGAACCCTCTTTCTTTCCAAATCAAACCACTAGTGTGCAAAAATCCTTCTAAACCCAACATCTGTCCTCCAGCATTCTGAAGACTCTCTGTTTGGTATAATCTCCAGTAATGTAAACATGTTTTCTGAACCATCGCTGAGTTCATTAACATCCTTCTGACAACGAGCTGCTTGTACGAGCTCCCTAAATGACTTCTTCTACATTGTTTTCCTTGTTTGCTCAAAGAATATCATATGAAACCATGTCAAAAATCTTATAAAGTGACATCCAACATGACCTTCAATGTTTCTCCTCCACTGATGATTCCTCTTTCTTTGTTGCAGGAGAGATTAGACTTGACATCTTTTGTTCTTGACAAAGCTGTGTTGGCTGTCACTTGTTGTGTTACAACTGTTTAAAGATAGTTTGTTTACTGGCTCCAGTATCTTTTCTGTCTACTGAGGTCAAACAGATTGGTATATAATATCCTCTTTCCTTCTTTTCCAACAATACAGTTTCTCCCCTTCTGTCCTGTCATATGCCTTCACCATAAATTATCAATGATAACCATTAGTTTTCATCATCCAGTCCTTTAAATTCAGGTGATGGAAAAGCAGCAAATTGTGTTTGAATAATTTTTCACTTGGTCCTTTGACTGTCAAATCTGAAATCTGTCCATTTTCCCAATTATCAATAATGCCTGATATATAGGTATATAAATATAAATATATATATATATATAAAGTAAAAATTAGATATTAGAAACATTAAAAAGCTTTCTCAGTGTTTTCTATTAAAAACTTATTAGTTCTGCTTGATACAGACATAATCATTTGCTTGATTCTTTTCCATGTCTGGTAACATACCTAAAATTATTTCATGTTACCCCAAATATCCCTTGCTAGTTGTGTCTCATTTTCTGCTGCCTTTTTTTACTTAATCCCTGCATGATCAGGCTACACTTTTGTAGCTCCTCCAAGTAACCTGACCCAACTTCTCTTTTCTGGATGCTTCATTCCTATCTGAGGCTCAGGAGGAGCTTGTGACAGCCAGGCTGATCTTTTACTCTGCCTGTTGCATTTTCTCCATAGACAGTTCATTTACTTATACTCTTAATGTTATTTCTTTGGGGAAGTGACAGTTCTTAAACATTTTTTTTTTGTCTGCATTAACCTCCCAGAACATCATACTGACCACTTGTAGGAGTTCATGGGAACCTACCTCCATAAAATGTATTTTTGGATGTGTTTTGATGTTGTTGCCTTTTTCTAAAATCAGAAAATCTCCCATTAAAAACTGTGAAGCCATACATTTATATATGTATATATATACATGTATACATATACATGCAGATGCACTCTCTTTGTGAAAAACACCGAGAACTTAAAGAAAAAAAAAAAAAAAGCCTAGTTTTTCTGACCCAAATATTTCAGTTCAATATCTACAAATGAAAATGAAAGATGATAGGTGAGTCACCAGAAAACAAGCTCATCATTCTACTGGAAAATAGAAGCAGTCAGGACTTCTTCTTCTTTTTCTAATAATCCTGTAAAGAAGTTTTTTTGGTCTACATCAGCTGTAGCTTGTAGGTGAAGGACACATATGAAGGCATTATAGATCTATTTGACTCTTAGATTAGAAGAGGGTGTTAAAAGTTTTCTTCGATTCTGCTCTTTTTACTGGTGATGTATCTTGTAAACATTTATTCTTATGACTATTGTTTATTCTGCTTCATCACATCAGGGGTCTAAGAAGCAGAATTATTGTTGGCTGGGCTTCCTGATTTCAGCCTTCAGGGAAAATTACAAGCAGGTATAAGACAGCACCAGTTCATGTTTGACAACTCTGCAATAACAGCTGTAGAAACCAAGACATGGTGTCCCACTGGCTCCCAGGGAACAGATTCCTCAGATGTTGTATCTAGCACTGGCTTGGGTTTAAAGAATAGCTTTAAAATATGTTTTCATTTCCTCTGAGTCTCACAGGGACTTATTCTGTGACACTTGGCATGTTTTTGTATCCATCATTACAATGAACATATTCTCTCATTTTCCTGCAAAAGTTCAATATTACAGAAAGGGGAAAATATTTCAAATTAAAAGCAGCATTCATCTGCATTGGTGATGAGCATAACACACTTCACTATAAAGGCTTTCTGTAAGCATGTTTCAGTATTTCTTTCTCTTCCTCTTGTGTATTTTAATTACTTGGATTAGCATTTTTACTTGTTTCTTTCATGTTGTCTAAATATTAAATATTTATAATTATGTCAAGGACTCACTTTCCTTGTTTCTAAAGAGCCATTTACTGCTTATGAGAGTGCTTAAAATAAATTGTAAGTAGTAACTTGCAGTATATGCAGGATACTAAAGTGGGCTGTATGAATTTCACGGTCATACAGAAGAGTATGAGCAGGGTTAGGTAGATATTTGGGGTTTTGATTCTGTGGTTTGGGGTTTTTTTCATTAAAAAAACCTCATAGAATGTCAGTCTCATGACCTCAGCATATTTTTGCATTTAAAATTTCGCTTCCAGGTGATGTTAAACAGTGAAGATGAAAATTGGGCACAAACTCCTCTGAACGCTGGTAGCATTTAAAGTATGACTTTTTTACCAGTTATGCTTATGCCTACACGCCTCTCGGGATCTGAATTAAAACACCCAAAGCTTATAAAATCGGAGCGCATCCTCCCAAAAGGCCAAGGAGGAGCTTTTCCTAGGATGCAGTACTTACAAGCGTGGCTGTCTATAAAATGACTGTGCGGTATTTCCCAGGTGGAAATGCCCCGGTTACAAGGCGCGTTATTACCCGTTATGGGTGGTTATGTATAGCTGCACGCGGGTCCCGGGATCGCTAGCGGTGCGGGCACGCTTCCCCACGTGCGCGCCGCCGGTGCCGCGGGCTTCCCCTCAGAGCCCCCTGCCATCGATCGCTCTCGCTTCTCCGGGCCATCACTGCGCACACCGCAGCCTCCTATACAAACACCTGCCAAGGGCTCATTTTCTCCCCTCACAAGGCGGTCCCGCTCCCCGGGCGCAGCGGCCCCCGCCAACCTCCACCCTCCCTGCCGCCGCAGGTCNCCCCCCTGCCGCCGCAGGTCCGCGTACGGCGCGGGGGGGGCGGGGGGGGATGCGGGGATGCCGGCTGTGAGGGGATGCCGGCGGGGCGAAGGAATGGCGGGGGGTTGCGGGGATGGCGGCCGTGAAGGGATGCAGGCGGGGCGCGGGGATAGCGGAGGGTGCGGGGATGCCGGCCGTGAGGGGATGCCGGCGTCCCGGGCTGCTCGCGGGTCGCGCAGCCCCGGGCGGTGCCGCCCCCGCCGCGGCGNGGCGAGGGGGAGGTCGCGCTCCCTCCTAGGGCTCGCACCGCTACCTCTGCCCGCCGTGGCCGCCGGGCGCCCCGGTCTTGGGGTCCCCTCCTCGGCAACACCACTGCGCTCGGGGCAGCGCCGCGTCTGGCCGGGGCCGTCCCGTGCCCCAGTGCCGCTCCCCTCCTCTGCGGGCTGAACTCCCAGCGCGGCGGAGATCTGCGGGCGGCCGGGTCGGAGCGCAGCTGCGAGGGTGAGAGGAGCGGGGCGGCTCTGTGTCCCGGCGCTGGCGGCGTGCCTCTCTCTCTTCGGGGGTGGCCGCGACTCCCGGAGAGCAGGAGCTCCGGTGAGCAAGGGCGGCACGGGAGGTCCCTGAGCCGCCGGCGCCTCCGGGACGAGCGGCGGAGCCGGCGGCGTTTGACAGGAGCGCGGGCAGGACACGCCTCCCCTCGCCGGGGCGGCCCCGCTGCCTCCCCCGCGGCGGCTCCCCGCTCTCCCGGCCGGGGCTGCGCCTCATCGCCCCTGCCCGGCGGCTGGCGAGGTGCCGGAGAACAGGCGTCGAGCCGAAAAGTCGGATGCGCATTAAGAATCACTGAATTCGGAGCGCTCGCCTGTGTTGGGTAAGGGGGCTGGGGGTGCCGCTTGAAGACTGCGCGGTGCCAGACGTGGCCGGCTGTGGGCACTTGTCGGGTTGCGATGCACTGCGGCTCTGTTCCCGTTTTCTTTACAGTTAAAGTGCGTATGTGGCTTGTATTGATTTTCGACTTAAAGGGAGTGTCTGGCACGGGGAGTCATAGTTTTGGATGAAAGTAGTTCAAGTGTGGAAAGTTCTCTTGCCGTGCTGTGGATCATTGTTGTCTTTAGCTGCTAGGCTAACCTTCAAAACACAGGGCTGTAGTGTGTATCAATATTCAAGTTAAATTTTATGCTCAATTATTCTTTAGATGCGAAGGCATGCTTTAAGTGTTAATACAATTTAAAGTTGAAGTCTTTCCCTAGTTTGCTGTTTCTCACCGATGGGTTAGACTATACGATATAGCAAAGAATAATTCTAAGACCTAAAAGTTTAATGAAAACGGGAAATACTGATATTTTAGTGAGTTCTGGTAATGTCAACTTTGCTTGTGACTCATACATATCCTAACTAAGGTAGACAAGGTGATTGAAACTTAAAAAGCATAGACTCTGTAGATATGACAGTAAGTTTTCAGAGCATGCTGTGTCTGACTTGTAAACAGCTCTTCAAGTTTGACTGGTTATCAATTTGATATAATACAGAATAACAGTCTTAAACCTTTGGATTTTAAAATAATTTCTACTTCCCCTTACTCTTTGGAAGTGGCAGAGCAAAGCAGTTGGTGAGGCAGTCACACAGGGTGGGTAACAGCTGCAGCGCTGGTGCAGATGAGAACAGTGTTGCAGGAAGGCGTTGGCTGCGTTGCACTTGGGTTTTGGGCTAATGAAACCAGTTAACATTTCAGAGCGAGCACGGGAGTGAATTGTGCTGTACCGGCTCTCCACGGGCCACCATCAAGTGCTGCTCAGGCCACAGCAACCCACAGCCCACGTGAGAGGTTGCACTTAGAGTGAGTCCACAGAAATTCCTTGTACGGCCAGGCTGCGGCGTTGGGGGGCCAGGGGCAGCTGATTCTCTCCCTTAGGGTACCATAAAATGTAAGTACTATTTAAGGATGATATTACTTGAAGTGATGTAAAGAAAAAGTGCATTGGAGACCGTTCTGGTAGTATTTTATTTATGGGAAGTTGCACAGTAATGCAAATGGGAGGCTGCAGGAAACGGTGTATGCTGAAACTGGGGTTGAGACCGGGGAGTGTTTATATGGCTTTTAACTTTAACATGCTCTAGTCTTGAATATGAAAATAGAATTTACTAATTTTGTTTGAAACTCAGTTGATGGAGTTGATTCTCTGTTTGGTGTAAATAGGTAGCAATATTTGTGTGATATCTTTCAGGTTGCTTGGTATTTTATATTTTTGTAGTAATGTTGAGATTCAGCGAAAACTTGTTGGCTTTTCATGATGTGCTATAGTGAAATTATAAACTACTTTCACAACAATTAGAGGCCATGTAGATATGAGAATATAACATAACTAGATTGTTCTTAACATTAACACCTATATAAGTCTTGAGGTAGGAATTTTAGGAAACAGGCAATGGCAGTACTTTAAAATATTTTTTTTTTAACTTTGCGTGTTCCTACATTGAATGTACCGATGCTTTTTTCCCCCTCTTTGCTGTGACTGCTGTTGCTGTGACCAGATAGTGTGCTCTTAAGGCAGAGGCATTGTTTTCTGGAGTAGCTGCTCGAGTTCAAATGAGGCATTTTCCTAGTGTGAAATTTGTAATACTGGGAAAGTATTGCTTCCGTTACCTATCTAAAATTTGTGCTGAAATGCAGCTTTACTTGAGGGAATTTGAAGAAACTTGAAGCGAACATAGATAGCTGCTGCTGCCTGTTGTACATAGGCATCTATTTTTGTTTCCTTGATATTCCAATGGGATTGTGAGCTGTGAGCGAGTCCTGTTTACTCCCTTTACTGGGTGAATGTACGGGCACAAATGAAGTCCTCAGCAATTCTCCACTGCTACTGAACAGCGTCACTAACAGGAAACGACATTTGTCATTAACTGTTCGGGACACTGCAGCTGGCTTTCTTATTTGTCTGCATGCATCTACCTCAAGCAAGGGTGAGTGAAGTACATAGTTATTCTTTTCCTGTTTTAAGGAAATCTTTAGAAATATCATTTGACAGTCTATTGTGATATTTTTAAAGTGTAAATATAGAACAAATTACAGGTAGGGACCAGGACACTGCTTCAAGGAGTCTAGACAAGGGAGGTTGTTAACCAACTTTGTGAGCGCCACATCTGCGGGGCATTTAAAGTTCTGTTCATTCTCGTTTGAAAGAAATAGCCTTGGGCAGCCAGCCTTAGTGCTGATTGCTTCTTTCAGAGATTAAAATCTTAAATGTAAAGGACTATACTGTTTGTATTCTTTAAAGTGTAAGACATGCAACATAAATTGCCCAGAATGAGATTTTTCTAGCATGTGGGAAGAGCCAGAGAAGCCCATATAAAACTTTCAAGGCATAATAAAGCACTGGGTAAATAATAAGCAATGGAAATGTTAAATTTAACGTTCCAGAATATTTGTTGACATTGTAGTACAATTTGATGAATAATTATTTTTTATTGTGATTTATGCTTTTGTTATTTGGGGGTGCTTTTCCTAGAAAATTTTTATATTTTCTTTGGAGATTTCTTGTAAGGTCCAATTGCTCTATAATTAAGTGTTACGAAGGTTGAATATTAGTTATATGCAGATAAGTTTATTTTTTCATTGTAACGATGACTGATCGTGTGTGTGTGAGTAGCTTTCCTTATGATGTCTGAGTGGAGAGGCAATTAATTTGAGGTAAAGTCGCTGAAAAGTGAGGCAGTTAGATACTTAAATGAACTATAGGGTTTTTTTAAGGGTATGTTTCTGTGTAAATACTAATTTTGTACCCTCATGCACCTGCTGGCCCCCTTGATGTGTGTGTGCAGTGAGGGCTGAGGGTGTGCACCCAGCTCTTTCTGCAGTGCTGCCTCACTCCTGGGAGCAGCACGGGAATTTGGTGAGCCACCTGCTCAGTCCAGGGGTGCTTCTGTAAACTCACCACCTTGCCTTAAACTCCTGTTCTGCATCTGAGATCTCTTCAAGTAGATTACCAACTTCTGGGATGGGAAGGGTGGCTTCAAGTACCTGAGCCAAGAGTGAGCAGGCTCCCCTTTTGTCTGCAGCAGATCTATACACAAAGAGTAACTGGTGCATAGATAGTGCTGATGACCGTCAGAGGTACTTTTATCTTGTCCTTGTTAGTCTTTCTGCTTGGTCATCAAGGGTGTAGGTCTGGAGGGAAGTCAGGAGCTGTCTCATAACCATTCAGAAAGCAGCAGCTGTCTCTATCAGCTAACTTATCACTTTTATTTATTTGGGCTTATTCTGATACTTTCTTTTATATACATAAATATATATACATTTGGCATAAGTGCACACAACTAAACCATTTGTAGCAGAGGGGACATGATGTGTTAAACCCTTAGCACTGTGTGTCTGCTGGGGTATGCTGTGTACGTGCCCTTAGCAACTCTGCCCAAGATCTCTGTCAGAAAAAGCAACAGCTTAGTTTGTGTGTCTTTTGGATAGGACCAAAAATTAATTATTTTGTTATCCTGGATCTAAATGAAGTATAGATTTCTTCTTTGTGCTGTTAAGTTCCTTGTCTCTTTTACTTCATCAGTCTTGTTTCAAGACTGGTTCATAGTTCTGAACTTTAACTAAGGCACCTGCTTTATGGGTGGTGGTTGGTCAGTTTGGATCCAAGCTGGTGCAATACCGATGGTGTGCTTATTGTGGTTCTTATGTGTGCTCTCTTCCTGCTTTTCTGAATTACTTGCAGAGCCTAATACCAAACCTTTCTGAAATACTACCCCTTCAGCAGAATTTTAGTGCTCTTTCTTGTGTTTTAGCAGTAGCCTTTCTGCTTCACAGGTAAGACAGTGTTTAGATATCTTATGTCCAAATCAATCCTAAAGTATATTTTCTTTTTTTGGCTTTGTACGAATAATGCTGTATCCAATTTAAGTGTGAGCAGTGTTTTGGACTGATTCCTGATTTTTTTTTTTTAACCCTTGAGTGGTTTATATTCTTCCTATTTGTATGTTGTCATCTAAACCCAAGTAACACATTGAATTAAAGGTAGATGTGCTGTTTAGATAATTTCATTCTAGGCCTTTAACTTAACTAATCAGGTCAAATTCTATTTAAGATACCAAGGGAATTCCGTAGTTTTCATTTCCATCAATTTTCATAAAAGGGATGAACTTCTTTGATGGAAATCTAAGTCAGTTGTCTTCTCAAAGTAACACGAGACTCCTTTTAGCATAGGGCAAAGACGAGGTTGAGCCTTTCATCCTCTACCATACATTAGTTCAGGGAGCAGCTGAAGTTTATAAAACCTGTAAGAGAGCAGCACCATTTTAATGAGGTGCATACCTAAAATGAAGCATGTACCATTATTTATGTACTGTGTGGAATCTATCAGAGATTAATGCAGGCAGGTTCAGTGGAAGGAGTGCAGTTCTTGGGGCACTTTTAAAAGCCCTCTTAAAAAGGGCAGTTTGTAAAACTGAGTCTTGTGCATGGAGGAATGTGAAAGGGTATCAGAGCTGCTAAATTTGGTGGAACTCTTTATTGTCACTAGTTTCTGTCAGGGGCTCAGAGATTAAAAGGGCTGCTGAATGTTTGATGGCACTTCCCCTACCAAATCTCTTGTATCTATACCCTGCACTGGAGGGCTGGAAAGAGGAAGACAGTGGGTTTTTTTTGGGAAGGTTAGATGATATAAACTGGTTTTAGTCCCAAAATAAGCAGTGTTATGGTTAGGTGGAAAACTTTGAATATGATACGTAATTATTTTTCAGCTTGTTGTAGGAAAATACTATCCCTTCTGAATATTCTGTAGGGCTCAATGGTGTAAGCCAAAGGTGGAGGAAAGAGGGGGATTGCCTTTAGAAAGGAGGTCTCCAGAAACAGCAGAAAGGGAGATATTCTGTGTCTGTCCTGGGCTGGAGCCACGTACAGCCAGTGACAGATGTGCTGTCACGCTGAGGAAGAGGTGGAGGAGATTGCCCTGTTATGGTTTGCTTCACCTCTGGGTTAATTTTTTTAATATAATTGGAAAATTAAATTGTCGTAGAAAGTGGGAAGAGAGATAAAGATTTGCTGCAAATTTTCCTGATGCTTTGAGTCTTTAGTCTTCTTCTATTTTTAAAGAGTGAAGCAAATAGTACAACGGAGTATTTGCAGCTGTCTAGTCCTTTGAGCATTTAGAAGTTGTTATGTCTTTTATGACCTGTTAGTGCTTTTATGTGCAGAAATGTCTAGCAGCCCTGAATGGTCCTTTGGAATGGCACTTGGTGTGATTCTTGGGGTTTTCCTGTCCAGGGACAGCAGTTGGACCTGGATGATCCTTGTGGGTCCATTCCAACTCAGGATATTCTGTGATTCAATGAGAATCGTTGTCCAAATGGATGGACAAGTTTTTTTGGTGGCATTTGCATGAAAATCCCTTGTGTAAGGGGACTTTTTGAGTTGGGGAAATTGCACTGCTATCGGCACCCACAACAGGTGAGTCCAGTGCGTGTGCCTGGAAACTGCAAGCAGCTCCCTGGATTTTTTTTCATGCAGAAACATTGTCTCGACAAGGGAGCTATCAGGAAATTGCTTCAGGGTGGTTTCGTTCTGGTTGGTTTGGTTTTGCTCCCTGACTGGACACCAGTAGGTGGGATCAGTGTAGTTATTCCATTATATAAGCCAGGCTACATCATGGAGTGTTGCAGCAGCAAAAAATGAGGCAAATTGTGCCTTTGTTACTATACAGTGGCAGGGAGTCCCAGTCAGCATTATGTTGTTAGATTCTCGAGTGGGAGAGAGAAACAGGTATTTTGTACTGTTTATACTGTATTTTATACTTCCACTGGAAGAGAATGGTAGCAGAAGTATGTTGCTGCTGGCATTGAGTACAAGCAAGGGGAGACAAAGACGTTGTTCTGAAACCAGGTAACTTCATCTGGGGTGCTGACAGCAGTCGGATCCTGTGCAGAAACGTCCCAAGGCTGTTCTTCATGCCTTCAATGCAAAAAATAAAAAGAGCATGTCGTTTGACTTGTGTAGATTTCTTCATCACATTAAAGTATGTGTGTTTCTCTGGATACTGTGTTGTGAGTAAAAAATCTGGACCTCAGGGATGAATGTGCTGGCTGTGTGCTGTGTGGTTAGAGCTCTGTTGGATCACAGCTGACCCAAGCTGTTCCAGTGCGAAGGCAGTGTACAAGGGAGGAAGCCAAAGTTGCCTATAAGGATGAAAAATCCCCTTTCTGCCATTGGGCTCTGTTTGCCTTTTTCCCCCTTGTTCCCTTATGCATTACACAGTCTGACTGCTGCTGGTGTTGTTTCTTCTTGTCTGCTAAAGACAAGTGCAGAAAAGCTGTATAGGGTTCTTTAGGTCTGGGCATCTCTTAATATGTTTGCAGCAGCAATTTCTTTTCTCCCCTCCCTGCTGTATTTCCACTCTGCTAAAAGTAAGCTCACTGCCTTGCAGAACAAATAGTTTGAGACCTCTCTTCTGTGTCAAGGGAGGCTGAGCTGAAGACAGAGGAGATGTATCTGAGTGTAGAGACAGTTCCATGCAGGTATGTAGCTCTCAGTGTTAATTGCGCAGATTATGTGGTTTTTTCATAATTTAATTAGTTTGCTTTATGAAAAGAAGTTGTGTTAGGTGTTTGGACAAAACCAGGTTGAATGAAGATGATGAATGTTTTCAGAAAGAGTACTCCAGGCTTGAAGGGGGAAGTGGAAAGCAGCACAGAGGTTTCAGGGTGCAGAATTCACCAAAATGTTTAAACAAATTGTCAAAATCTTGTGCTACTGTAAGTCCGTACTAGTAAACTATTAAAACTGGCAGTTTTGTTTAAGATAGAAACGTAAGTTATATTTTTTATTTATTTCAATATAACATTAAAATACTCTTTCATGTGGGAAGATTGGCATTTTAAGAATATTTAAAGCTGTTAATGGCCAGTCAGCTGCTTTGCTGAACTGCTGACTTCACACATACCATTTCCTTTTTCAGGTTTTTATAACCCCACATCTTCTGACTTTTAAAGCAGGATGAGGAGGGAGGGAAGGAGGAGAAAAGCTTTTTCATTTTCTTTTGGTAGCCATAGAGCAGCTCTAAACTGCAATTTAAAAAATCACTGTCAATTTAGTAAATGTTAAATCTGCATGTCATTAATTGTTCCTATTGTGCATTAATACAAGCTATGCTGTTTAATTTGGAGACCTCACTTCTCTGATGTTCTCATTTATAAGTGTTATTTCTTGTTTCAGGATTTTTTAGGACAAATCTTTGGTCTAAACCTTGTTAGTGTTTCTTTTTAAAATATACAATGCCTTACTCTCTACTGCATAACACACGTAATAGGGTTTGAGAGTTTAGAGAGTTTTGCATTCTTGAAATGTATGACTTACTGTAATTACAGTTGCTCATATTCTAAAGCAGGTCGTAAACTTACCTGGAGAGAGAGCAGAACATTTACAGGCAATATTTTACTGCTGACAGCTTAAAAGTTTGTTTATGCTAATCACTTCATAAATAGTGAGCAGTACACCGCTGGTGACTTACTGAGCAGTTTTGCAAGTGCAGAAAATTTCTGCTTGATGCTAAATCAAATGACATTACAAAAATATATTTGTAAAGCACTAAGTACCCATTTGCTTTCTTTAACAACTTAAGAAATACTCAAGCTTAGTTGTTGTAATGATATATACGGCTGGTTAATATTTGCTGGGTTGAAAGCCTGTAAATTTGATTAAAGTCTGTCTGTCCTAGATTTGCTTTTAGTGACTAGAGGAGGTGTTCAGGTATATCAGTTTATTAGAAGTTCAACTGTATGGAAATGTGGAAGTTTAATTTCCTTTCCTTGAAAGAATTTAACTTTTTTTGGTTTTTTTGTTTTTTTTTTTTAATACAAGGAGTGTGAACTAAAAGGGATTCCAACTCGGATCAAATTTCTTGTCAGAACACTGACTGATTAAGTATTTGTGTGCATAAATGAAGGAAGGCCTGATTTTTAATGTTTTGGTTTAAAGTCATATATGTGCAATGCTAAATAATACTGAATTTATAAATACAAAACTTTTTACTGAGTTTATAAATACAAAGCTTTTGTTACATTTTCTAAAGTTCTGATGCATTTGTGTAATTTTTTCTTCCTTTAGCCTTTGAGATTTTGCTTTTCCATAATGATGCCACAGTATGCCCTGAGAGGTAAACTGACTATCTCTGTTACAGAAAAAAAGAGGCATGCTCTTGTGTCTCCAAGTCTACTAGATGAGTCTATATGCTGGGTAGTTTGCTGGAAGTTATTTTTCAGTATTGCAAATTTTATTTAATAAAATACTGTATATTATTTTAAAACTCCTCTTAAGTTTTACTCTCCTTGTTTGCCTCTTTTCAGCCCCTTAAAGGCTTTTAAAAATGGTATGAAGTAGGGTTTGTTATGTAAGAGACAAGAGATGAACGGATGATTAGGTTTAAGGGAAAGGTGTTGCAGATTCATGAAGGATAGCTTTGAAGGAACGCGCTTGAGCCGCACTGTTTGGGAAGTGGCTGCTGCCTGTAGGTGGTGTTCCCGGTGTGCGGAGCCTGGAGTGGGAGCTGTGGCTGCTGCACTGCGTGTCCGTGGAGGAGGCTGCTCAGCGCCTCGCCTTGCAGGGCTCTGCAGCACTGACGGGACAAACAGCAGGGACAGGAGCGATGGGAGCGTGGCCAGCAGCTGTAGCTGATGTCTTTTGTCTTTCTAAACGTAATAGCCCGTGAATGCTGGTGGTGAATGCAAACATGAGACTTGTACAAATGAAAGGATTGGCAGGGGGAAGTATTTCTTAGCTTACACTGTACCTATTTTCTGTCTATAACTGGTTTTGCTGTTCAAATTATGTGTAACTCTTTTTCACCCTTGCATATGGAATTTTCATCTTGAAGCATTTGTAGAAGAAAAAAAGTGACAGATAGAACTCCTTGTTCACATTAAGCCTGAAAAATATCTGCCTTTATTTCAGACTAAAACTGAGAACTTCATCGATGCTTGCGAGTGGTTGTTC
Organism: Phainopepla nitens; assembly: GCA_013400175.1. Classification (NCBI taxonomy): domain Eukaryota; kingdom Metazoa; phylum Chordata; class Aves; order Passeriformes; family Bombycillidae; genus Phainopepla; species Phainopepla nitens. The sequence goes on along the minus strand of VXBQ01001252.1, from coordinate 697,693 downwards.
TGTTAGATTCTCCTCAGTGCAGTGTATCTGTGTAAAAGAATAGCCTCAGTCCTTATCCAGCAGAGATTGCCCATTGATGACTGTCCCACCCATGAAGATGCCAGTGGTGAGGTCTGAGTTACTGCATTTGTACCACTGGTAGGGTCAAAAAAGCTAATGGGCTTTAAAGTTGCTGGCTCTTGTCCCACCTCAGATGCAGAGTCATTGAGAGAAAAACCTTAATCTTTTTTGTGCGGACTGGACCCACAATCTCCTCTTTGCTTGGGCTTCTTTGAAATGTTATGTTTATCTCCGTAGTTCTGTTGTGTGTTTTTATGGGCAGGCATGCTGTCAAGATAAACTTGCACTGGGAAGCCCTAGATATGCATAAATATTTTTTTTCAGGACATTTGGCTTACTTAAGTGCTTGGCTAACAGTGAAAAGGATAATGGAATGCATGGCAGGCAAAAGAGGGAGCAATTTTGACATTTTCTTTAGAATGCTACCTTCTTTGAAATGCAGCAATGCTTGCCCTTTGAGTAATTCTTTCAAAATAGAAAGAGCAAAGTTAGGCAGGAAAAATGTTTTCCATCCTGTTTTCTGACACCTTGTATTATGTACTAGCAATGCAGAGAGGGTGAAGACTTAGGCTTGTCTACTAATATAATGCTTTCTGACAAAGGAGTTGCACAGTGGGAGGTGGCTCACAGAAGTGATTTGGGGATTAACAATAAAAACTTAAGTAAGGAATTAAAGGCAGAGAAATTTTTTCCATCTGATTTTTAAAAACGTAACTCATGTAAGGGGTGTTAATCAGAGAAGGACTAAAACTCAGTTTACAGAATGAATTGAGATGTAAGTGATGTAAATAATACACTTCATGAGTGTGGATATCCTTTGAGTGCTCTTTGGATTGAAGACATTTTGATGACTAATCCAATATTATCCTGGGTTTGTGGGGTTTTTTTTTCCCCTTTGCTTTTTCCTTAATTTGCAGCAAACGTTTTCTCACTGGATTCTGTACTGACAGTCTCTTAAATACTTTGGCCATTTTCTGTCTGTGACTGACATCCTTTGTGCTTATCTCAGTCTTTATAACTTTGGTTTTCATTCTGCAGTTTTGTGCACTCTAATGCCATTACACTTCAGCCTTGCCATTGCATTTCTTTGTTTGCTCATATATTCCTGATCTTGTTTTGTTTCATTTTTCCATTCATTTCTAGAAGCTGCTTGATTAATTTCTTAACCCCATCTTTCTCAGCTTGCTTGCCAAGACACATGTGCAGGAATGCCTTGAGATCTGTCCTTACCATGTCATTTTGCCAGAATGTGCCCTGGAGGTGTTTTTCCTGTGTTTGCTGGTGGTTTTCTTCTCTTCTGTGGCAAGGGTGCTGTGGGTTGAGCCAGGCTGGGGATGGTGAGTGTGACATAAGGGACTGTCTTGGTTAGCAAAGGACACATCTGCCTTGCTTAGGGTTTGCCTCTTAAGTATGTGAGGGGATAGAAAGTCGTTTCTAGGTCTGCCCTGCAGAAGAAGTTACACTTTGTTTCAGGTTGACCCTGCCCTGTTTTTGAGGTAACTGGTTTTAATCTTGTTGTGGTTCAGCAACATGTAGTGGTTGTTAGACAGAGGCTCAGAAATACTGTTCTTGAATGTTTTCTGTGACAAACACTACAGTCTACGAGCTAATTTAATAGCAGCTTTAAATTCAATACTTAGGTGTAACTGAGTTCTTAGTAGCACCTCTTCAAAACAGTAATATATTGTGTTCCTGCAGTTGGGTTTGCCTCATTTCAAACAGCTCTTTCAGAACTTTCAGTTGTCTTATATTTTTAACAGGCTGGTGGGCATGCTGTAAAACAGCCTATCTGGTAGAACACAAGCTAATGAAAAGCTGGAATCCTTTTTATGTTCTCACAGACGCTCCGGTTGTGCTAAACTTGATGACTATCACTGCAGGGTTGGAATCTTTATTACTGCACCAAGTGCAATCTGGTACTTGGAACAAAAAGATAAAAACCATTCGCTGTTCTAAAGTAATCTGTAAAAACAGTTACTCTGACTCTGCATCACCTTCCATGATTTATTTGCTTGCAGTGGGAAAGCTTTGAATTTTTGGGGGAGTCTGTGAAAGTATAAAGTATTTCAAATTTATTTGATGGCTTAAAAGGATTTCTAATCTTAATCTTGATGATCACTTACACTATGAATGCTATTGTGTAGCAAAACTTGCTTATTTTATGGTAGTATTCAGTTTTATTTATAGCTCCTTTCAAGTCTCAGTCTTGAGTTTTTGTAGTGACTGTTCAGCATGTTCACAGACAACACACACATGAAATGAATTCATCAGTCACTGGCATTTAAAAAAAACCTTTTAATTAGCTTTAGCCATGGTCTTACTCTGTTTAAAGTTTTCATCATCCAGTCCACCATCATAGTGTGCAAGTTTCTTGAAGTTTCAGTAAAGTAACACGATTTCAGGAAAATGCTCATCTGGATGATGCTTCTCTTTTTATATGTGATAAAAATGTGTATTTTAATTTTTTTTTTCACATGTGGGTAGAACCAAGTAGATAACCTGTTTTTCAACTGTTACTTCTTTTATGTCACAGTGGAAAGATATAGCTTCTAAAAAATGTTACCTTTGACAAAATTAATAGCGGAAAAAGTATGCACATATTTAAATTTAAAAAACTCCTCAAGTTTTTGGTAATGTCACCTTTAAAACACATGGAAGTTGTTTGAAAGGAAATTATCCAAGAACATAATTCAGAAATTTGAATTTATTTACCCATTATTACTTGAAAAGTTAATGGAGAAGGATAATAAATTGCTGGCTTTGTTGCCTCAAGGCTAAATGCTTGAAATGAGTTTGACTTGAACACAGTCAAAGTTCAATATACTGGATGCTGGAGTAGAAAATAACAGTAACACAGACAAAAAAGAAAGTTTGTTTTTTCTTTTTTTCCACTAGTTTAACCAATCTGTCCCTTCCAGTTTCTAAACCCTACAAGAATGTGGCTCATTGCTTTTATCTGCAGTTAGCATTTCCCTAACAGTTCTCTGTGCACTGTTACAAGTCTGTTACAAATCATAGGGCAGGGGTATCAGTGAGCACTTGGGCCTTGCACAGATTTTTTACATTAGTGTTTTGTTCCCTCTTCAGCTGTAGTTGTGCAACATAATGTGTTTTACTCAAACATATTGAAGTTGATGATTGTTTAACTCTGTGCAAGTGAGGCAGGGTGAGTAGGTTATGTATAAAGTGTCTTCTATTTTTTTGGTAATATTTCTTGGGGGTGAAAAGGAATAAAAAACATTTTATATCTTTCTTTGTTTTAGAAATCCACAGAAAATGCAAATCATTAGACAATGAACTGTCTAAAACAAGGAAATGAAGGTTTGCATTTGGTACCTTTGCTAATTTTATTTAACTGTTGTTTTCATGCTACTCTCCTAGAAATAGTTTATTAAACACTTGGAATTTAAAACTGGCAAGATAATTATACACTGATACAAAAAAATCATCCTTTCCAAAAAAAGTAAACCCAAACACCACCAACAACCTCCCCCCCTAACTTGTTGTATTACTGCTCCACAGGAAACTGTTGTGCTGAAAGGAAGAATTAACTGGTCTTTCAACTTCAGTCTTTTTATTGTGAGAGGAGAGATCACAGAAGTGTTACCATGGGGAGAACAGCAGCGAAAGGTAAGGCCTTATAGCTTTAATCCAAGAGGGAAGAAAGTGGGGAGCCTGCTAAATCCTCTTTTTGGAGCTGGTAGGATACAATGTGACGATTTGCTGTACTGTTTGATTAAGGAAGACAGTTTGTGATATCTACTGAATACAGGTAAGTTCAAACATCACATTGTTTTAGAATACCTATGCTGAATTTGGCTGTCTTAAGTTTTACAAGTTAAGTGAAAAGAATTTTGTCCTGTGATAGCCTTGAAACCATTACTGCACTCTGAGGAATGTGTCTTGATGTGCTGTTAAGTAAAATGTAGGGCTTTATTCTGGAGCTGCCTATAATTTAGCAGGATAATAACTAAGTAGTACAAAGAATCAAATTTTATCGCAATGAATGGCATTAGCAGCCATCTCTTGAAGATAAAATGCACATTTTAAAAGAAATTAATCCACAAGTACACTGTGTACTGCAGAGGTGTGATTTCTCTGTGTCATATCTGCAGATGTTAATTGTGAATTTAGAGCTAAAATAGAGAGTGAGACTTAAGAAGAAACAAGAGTGCTTGGGCTGGTGAAACAAAAAAATATGAAGAGCAAAAGATCCACTGTCTGGAATCATGTTGCTGCTGCTTTGGAAGCTTCCAGATTGGTAGTCCTCCCCCATAAAAGGCTACTAGCACTTCTGTATTTTCCTTGAGCTTTCCACCTTCAACCCAAGCTGCTTTATGTGCTTGTGTGTTCCCTTGGTAAATAATTGTCTTTTGCTAGAATAGATTTTCTGTAATGGCAGGAGTCATCCGCTTAATTGTTGCACCAAGAGTTTATGGAGGAAGTCTGTCCCTTTCTCTTGTAGGTTTTCTGCATGGCTGTTGTCTAAATATAGTCAAAGAGAGTCCCTGTTCCAAGCAGATAAGATAAGAATCCCACTAGGCAAGCACAAAAAGAAAGGAAAGGAGAAATTTCATATTGACTCTGGATATCCTCAACTGTGTGCACTGAGGCTTGGTGAAAGGCAGCTAAAAAGGTGCTCGCAGCCCTGTGTAGTAGGGAATGAGAAGAAGGCCCCTTCCTGAGCAATGGTAAATTTTGGGCTTGTTTTAGTAAACTTCATTTGAAGGTGAGTAACTGTGTGGCACAGGAAGAGCAAAAGTTTTTGTTATCCAAAGGTATTTCATATACATCAGGAAAAGACAAGGGGTTTGTTTGAGAAGAGTGATATCCTGCCATGTTTTGAATACCCCGAAGAGTTAAGACTTCAGAGTGGCTAAGGGATAGCTGCAGAAGTCTTGAAAGCATGACTATGATCTTATTTTTTCCCACACTGGACAATGAGCAAATAACAAGTCTCAGAAGACAGCACATACATGCCTTCTTCCCATGTAGCACACCATTCTGGGATGAAAACTATTACTGTTAAAAGACATGATGCTTGCCACCACTTAGACAAAACAATCATCTAGTTTGCTGAAAGGTTAAGTCTTCTAGAAAGAAGTGGCAGAGTTTTAAAACATCTCAGGCAAGAAGCTGGAGTTCAGTACAGGAGCTTCTAAGAGGAAATACACATTGATCACCAGGATTATCTTTGCCCAGAGCTTTACCACTGGCTTCTCTGGTTATTTTTTTTAATTTGGTATTCACAACTCTGTCAGGATGGCTTTGTCTTTTTTTTTCCCCCTTTGTCTCTATTTTCTGAAGTGATAGATGTGGTTGCTCTTGCCTGTCTTCTGTTGAGTAATCTTATCAGCAGAATTCTGTGGTTACAGATAGGGTGGGAGTAATGTAAACACATGGAGTTTTGAATCAGTAAGCAGAAAGAACTATGTTAAATAATCTTACTCTAATCTTGGTTTGTATCTAAAGCTTTAGTTTATGAAGTGCACTCTAGCAAAGAAATAGTTGGTGAACAATAGAATAGATTGCTTTTAAAATTTTAATATATGCTGTACTCGAATCTTGCTACATTAGAAGAAAGAAATCTTTCATAAGGTATTTAGCCTGTACATGGTACAGGCTAAATATTTATAGATACATAGCAAATATATAAATGCTATGTACTTATATGTATTACTTTATTTTCAAAACTTTTTTTGAAATTGGCATCCTGTTCTTCATTGTTTTTTTAGAGAGCTGCATTTAATTAAATCAATTTGATTAAGCAGAATTTCGTTCTAACTCTTGTTTTGGCAAATGATCTAACACATACTGTGTTCTGCATTGAGAAATAAATGGAAACTTTTCCCTTTAAAAATGGACAGGGGAAGATCATGATGAATTAAGCTGACTTTTTTTTTTTTTTGTTACCATGACCTTCAAGTCTCTAGGACTAAAAAGTCTCTTCTGTCTCCAATATATAAATAGAATTCCTATTTTCAAGTAAATTTTTCAGATTTCAAGAAATTAACCATTAACTGAATGTGGCTAGGAGCTGAATGTGCAAGGAGATGAAATGAAAATACTCTTTGTACCTGTACAATTATTTACAGGTACATATTATGTCTTTCATTACCTCATTTTTTGAGGTTTGACCTCAAAGCCTGACCAAGCTGAGGATCATGTGCAGAGAGAGTCATTTAGTTCAGCCCAGTGATTGGAGTAATAGCTTTCTGTCTAAATTTTTTTCTGTGATCTCTGGAAACTAAATTTATTAAAATATAGAATATCAAAATTTCAAATGTAGATTGGCATGCATTAAAAAACCCTGTGTGTTTATAAAAGATTAATATTTATAAAATTGGTTTTTAATAACAATCTTACTTTCTTTATAATTTTTTTGAAAATAAACCATAATTTTTTATCCACCCTGACTGCCAACATTGGAAAAAGCACACCTGAACAAGACTGGGAAGTACAGACTATGAAGTAGTGATTGTGAAATACAGACTGGGGGGAGTTTTCTGGGGTGGCAGTAGACACAGGGTGTCACATGTGGAAACAGGTTGGTAATTCTTCCTGCTAGTAGCTTTGCATCTGCTTACACAAAACACTCCAGCTTTGTAATGGTATTGCCAACTTCCCACTGAAGAAGGTTGGAAGGCATAAAAGCAAGGGGATCCTTTGAAAGCCATCTTGGTTTTATTCAGACTTATTCTCGGATGCTTCTGCGTATGGTGGGTGAGATTTATTTGTGCCTTTTAAAGTGGAGATTTCTGACCATTAAAAACAAGTGATAGTGACAGTGCTTTGTGTTTACTGGGAATGAAAATGCCTCCACCTCAAATGAAATAGTTGTTTAAAATACTATTGAGAAATCCACTTCTCATTAATATAATCATCTCTTCTTTTCTTGTAGTTTTCTAATGGCTAATAAGAAAAATATGTTGCCAAGAGTGTTTTGTTTCAACTTTCATATTTGCTGTGATATTTTTGAAAGAGGCACTAAAGCCAGCTAGTACAGGGAATAAATAATTCATGTAGTGATTGTCAGCAAGAACACATGTGGTGTCCAGGCTGCAGTTTTTCACATTCTTTCACCTGTTCTTGATATCTCTCATCATGAAAGGCTGTCATCTTGTTTTTAATCTGGCACTCTTGGGTAGATACTCTTTCATGACTCTGTCCTTTCAAGCTTTGGGTGTTTGCAGGAAGCAGTTATTAGTTCTCTTCTTTCAGCAGAGTTCCACATAAGAGACTTATTGATTTCCTTTTTGGACACAGTCAGATTGGGAAGTTACTTGTTCTGAAAGCTGACAGCCTGATGTCTGCCATAGTACCATGACTGTTTGTTTGTGGGAAAACCTGACTGAGGTTGTAGAACGTGGCAAAAGGTCCTGCCATTGATTGCTACCTCCCAGTAGAAAATTAGCTGGATTCAGCTCAATCCCAAAGAGGCTGGATGAAATACATTGTGACCTGTAGGATGGAGGTGAATGTTAGCCTGGCATCTTTTCAGTGTCACTGAACCAGTTTTAGCATTATCTCTTTTCAGATTCCCACGGGTAGTTGTAGGGTATCCACTTGTGTGGGTTAAAGCCCTACTGCTGAGGAAGTACTGGGGTTAGAGCTCTGTGGGCATTGTCCCAAATAATTTCAGCAGTTCATTTGATGCTGACCTTCATAAGCAATTTTTTCAGGAACCTATATAATAGAAAACTTCTCCAAAACAGGCTTCTTCCAAGAGAGAGAGCATGTAAGTCAAGAAAGAGGATTAAGTCAAGGAGTAAACATAGCATTTTGTTTCCTTTTCAAAGGACTTGGAGTTCTGCCCATGTCTGCTTTAGGAGAAAAAGGTGGTGTTTTTGCAGTGTATTTTGAGCAGTTATGTAAGCTGTGCACTGATTTTGTAGGACTCTGAAGCCTGGGTTATTCTTGGAAGATGTCATAGTCCTGAGTACACTAATGGGCCTTAAGGACCCTGACTCACCTGGGGCCTCCACCTGCCCTGCCCAGGACCCCGTGTCAGCCCCTGCCCTGATGATGCTGCAGCCAAGGCCAGTCTCCAGATCACCACAGCCCCAGCCCCGTGTCTCATCCCAGCCCCAGCCTGTCTCCTGGGATGGCTGCCCCCAGTGCCACCCCCTGGTAGCTCCTGGACAGAGTGATGGGGTGGCTCTGCATGGTGAGGCCCTAGGGGGGCCCTGGCCATTGCTGTGCTCCAGCCAAAGGGGCATCACACCCTGCCAAGCACAGAGCCACGTGGATGGCTTATCCTCTCCTCACTGAGTGCTAGGGGGAGGATTTTGGGACTGGTGACAGAAGATTGTCATGACTCAGCTCTTGCATTATGTGGCAATTCCTTGATAATGAAAGATGTGAGATGGAAGTGCTGAACACCACACGTTGCTTGTCAGTATGTTTTAAGAAATGCTTTACTTACAGAAAAGAAACACTGTTAGGGCTTAGTCTTTGCTGCAGAACAAGTCACTATATTTTAAGTGTTTCTGTCACCAAATGCTTCACATTCTTGGTCAGGAGTGTCTTTATTCCAAGAGCAATCCAGTCAGTAGCTGTAGACTTAAAGGCAAGTGAATGCAGCTACTAATACTAATATTCAGCTACTAATGCAATCTTGCAGTAAAAGTGTGCCTTCCCTTCACCTGTACCAGTTCAGGCTAGGTGGGATAACCCAAGATGTGAGCTGGGCACAAGCCTAACTAGAGGAGCAGCCCCATTCCCTGTACTGAGGCATTTGCAGACCAAGGGAGTTAATCTCCTATGAAGATCTTGGTAAAAAACAAAAAAGCTTTTTTATTCTGAAAATGTACTTGCATTTTTGTTGTCAGGTCAAGATCGCATTTGAATTGCACTCGAGTCCATGAGTGTCAAAAGCAGGTCACCAACAATGTATTTTGAAAGAAATGAGTGGAACTGTCTCTCTATCTTCTCCATTATAGCTGCCCAGTTCTCCTGTGTCTCTCATATGTGCTGAAATCCATCAAAAATGAAATCTGGAAGACCCCTTTCTTCTTAGATTAATGATAGACAAGGTAGATTCTTCTGAATGATTCTTTTAAATAACTTTTGTCTGCACTGAGATAGCTGCTTTGAGTATTTGAGAATTTTATATATTTTATAAGAATCTCCATATAGCATGAAATCTTTAATTCAGAAATACAGTTTTAGGATGGGTTTGTTTTTTCCCTTGTTTCTCAGTTCACAGTGATCTGTGTATAACCAGGTGTATAAAGATATCCAGGGACCTTCGGGATCTCAAATTGTGTGTTGCTTGAAGTAAAATTGTTAAAAATAGGACAGGATTGCTGTCTATGGAGCTGATACTCTGTATTCTGCAACTAGATTTATTGTGATAATTGAGACAAAGTAGTCAAAAGTTCTGCTTTTTCATGCTGTACTTCTCAACATATTTTGAAGGGAAAATAGTGCAGTGATTAAATTGAGAGTATAGATACCTTTTTGCTTATGCACTGAAATGAATAAAATAAAGTCAACAAGATATTCTGTATTGTTTGAAAGCCTTCTGTGTTATGCTGGACATCGTTATGATGTGAATATTACATTTACTATGTAATGGAATCTTGTCTTTTAGATTCAAAGAATATTAAAAAAGAGAAAGATGGAAAGAATCAGCAGGCAAACAACCCATCTTTAAAAAGTGGTAGGTATTGCAGCTGTCAGGTTATTAGTTAAGGTGCTCTAAAAGAAAAAGTGTGTGTTTGGATTGTACTATTTTCTGGCCTTTTTTTTTTTCTTGTTGGAATCTCTTGGATTATTACTGGTGGGTAGTTAAATACATACCTTTGCTTTTGTCTAGCTGTTAGGAAAACATGTTTTGGTATAGAAAGTGATGGTTGAAACTGCTTGAGTTGAACCTGCTAGTTTTACTAGCCAAGACAAGTACTCTTTGTATGTATAATCAAAGATGCTGTGTAAACATGGGTACTTCTAAATTGTTACTGATTTGTCTGTTCTCTCATCATATATTTCTCAGTTTCATGCCTTTTCTGCTGCAGTTACCTTCTATTTCCTTAATGTGTTTCCTAGTGCCAAAAGAAGGATTTTCAGTTTAATAGTCTAGAGTTTTTAGGATTGCTAACTGGGATAAATTTCCTGGGATTCTAATTTTACTTTAAATAATGGATTTGAAAACAGAATTTGTGGGATTTTTTAGTAAGCTGAGGAAAAGTGCACACTTAGCAGAAGTTATCCAGATTCTTAGCTAACTTAGCCTCTACTATCCTCAGCAGGTGCCATAGGGCAGTGTATATGTGAGGTTGCTGTCAGGGTAGCTTCTGTGGGCTGCAGTGAGAGAACAGCAACATCCTTAGATATGCTTTGCATGTTTATGTTGTTTGTTTGAATTTGGGACAGCAAGAAATGTCATGAGTAGTATTGACTAAAGTACAAAATGTGTTAATGAATTCTTGAAAAAATGACACTGAATTATTGAAACTTTTACTCTGCTCACTTTTCTGTGCCCTCTGACTCCTGATGGATAGTCTGGTTCTTCTTGGGTACCAGTGGTGACAAGTGGCATAGCCACTGATCAAACATCCCAGGAGACTGACACATTAGCTGGGTAATTGAGGTAATGACTTTGCAGAAAAGATACAATACCAGTCATAGTACAGCCTTCAGCTGTTGCATTTGCCAGATGGCTGTTACAGTTTTTTTCATTTATTGGGATTCTGGCCATCACAGAATGGGTAAAGTTGGAAGCAACCACTGGAGGTCATTTAGTCCAACCTGCTGCTCAAGCAGAACCCCCTAGAGCTCATTACTCGGGACTGTGTCCTGAAAAGTTATGAGTATCTCCAGAGGTGGAGAATCCACAACCTCTGCGGGCAACCTGTCACCTTTGTTATTTGTCCCTGTTAGTCTGAGCCAGAAAAGAATGTGTATTTCTCTCTTTTTCCCTCTTCTGCAGTGTAAAAGGAGCTCCAGTCAAACTGGACTCAGCGTGTCAGTTTTAAATAATGTTGTCTGACATGACAGACAGAGTGCTGTAAGACACCCCCCTACCAGCAAAGTGCTTTTCATATGTGGATAAGATAACCATATTTCATGAGTCACTGGAAAATGTCCCTGCCTCCTCCTGCAGTTGAGAGCAAGGTGTTGAAAAAGCTTTGAGGAGAAAGCAGTGCTAAGCAGGCAAGCCTTGTTCTGTGTTCTTGACTTGGTCTGTGCTGTTAATCTAGTGTCTGGAAACTGAACTTCCTCGTGAAATCCTGGCTCAGCTCTGTCAAACAGAGAGGAGTTTCTTGCAAGATCTCTGATTTTCTAGCAATAAGATAATTTTTATCCTCTGTTGTTGCTTGTTGGTGGCAAAGAAGCAGAAGGAGCCTCTTGATGCTAGATGAAGAAAGATGCCATTCAGTGCTTTGGGCTAGCAACTAGGGAGTCTCCAGCATGATAGGAAAAGTCAGAGAGGAGATACAGAGATGTGAGAAGGATGGTTTAAAAATCGACAAAAGTGAGTAGAGAAAGACATGAGGAGGAAAAAATTTCTAATTGAAGGATCACAACATATAGAGAGAGGTACAAGGGGTAAAGAGTATGAAATACCTTACACTTTAAATGCTGTATATGCGAGAGTGTGTGAACAAAAATTAAAAGGAAATCTCATCTTTGAAGAAGAGAGATTATGGGATGAAGACTAGAAAAGATTCATTTCCATATCCAAAGGCTCAGATGAGTGCCAAGGGAACCTAGGGCATCTGAGAAGACAGGACATGCTCCATCTGCTCAAACAGTGTTTAGGCTATGGTAATTCTGTATTATATTAAATAAACCAGGACCTTAAATTCTACCAATCTGCAAGTGACAATTCATAGTTTAAATCTTCAGTTAAAATTTTTTAAAACTTCTGACTCACACTAAACTGAAAAAAGAAAAAAGATGGGGAGCATTTCAACAAACTGGGCATTCACTTATTCATGGCAGCAGATGTCACACCTCTAGGGATGCTGAGGCAGGGGACTGATGTCACAAGGAAGCTTCTCGCTCCTTTTGGAAAACTTGCAGTGATTGAGGAAGTTTCACCATGACTGGAAAAGGTCAAATAGTATGCACTGTCAAGAAGGACAAGACAGGAGCGCCTGGGGAATTACAGGCTGGCCTGCCCAATCTAAGTCTTCAGGAACACTATAAAGAAAATATTTCTGGAAACCATTTCCAAGCAAATAAAGGACAACAGTGAAGTTAGAAGCAGTGGAGGTGGATGTGCCAAGTGTGAACTGTGCATGACTGATGGCCTTTTGTGCTTAGTTATTCTGGGAACAAGGGAGAGCAGTGGATGTTACTCGTGTCCACTTTAGCAAGACTTTCTGTACAGTTTCTGCAGTTCCTTTCAGCCAGACTAATGAGGTGTGGTTTGGATAGGTGGATGAAAAATTAAGTGGACTGTCAGGCAGTGCGGGGTCCACCTGGCAGGTGGTAGCTAGTGGCATTTCTTAGAGGTCAGTACTAGGGCTGGTGCTGTATTAAGCCTTACCGTCAGATGGGGACGGTTGGACAGAACACACTGCCAGCCCAATTTGTGGGCAACATCTAATGGGGAGGAGGAGTAGCCAGTAGGCTGGAAGGCAGGACTGCCCGTCAGATGGACTTGCCAGTGCTGTGGAAATGGAACGGCAGGACGCCGGTGAGGCTCAATGGCGCACGGAGAGTCCCTCTCGGCCCGGAGCCCCGCAGCGGCCCAGCGGCGGCCGGCTGCCTGGAAAGGCGTTCGGCAGGAGAGCCCTGGAGCGCGGCGGGCAGCGGCTGCCTGCGGCCCAGCGGCGGCCGGCTGCCTGGAAAGGCGCTCCGTTCCTTAGCAGAGCCCTGGAGCGCGGCGGGCAGC
>VXBQ01001252.1:624391-684772 GCA_013400175.1 Phainopepla nitens | reverse complement strand
GCTGCCTGGAAAGGCGCTCCGTTCCTTAGCAGAGCCCTGGAGCGCGGCGGGCAGCGGCTGCCTGCGGCCCAGCGGCGAGCCCTGGTGGCCAAAGACGTCAACTGCACCGGGAGCCCGCGGGCAGAGGTGCGGGCGGCAGCCCGGGACGAGGCGTTCGCTGCTTTGGGGCCTGGGAGACCGGATCTGGAGAGCTGCCTTCGGTTTTGAGCTGCGCGGTACAAGGAAGGCGCTGTTGTACCGGAGCAGGCTGGCTTGAAGTCCTGCAAAAAAATGAAGGAGCCGGAACGCAAAAAACCTGGTACTGAATCCAGAAGAAATGTTTATTTTTCAGCTAAAAGAAGGGAAAGCTTGTGGGAGATGGTCATGCTGTCTTCAACTGCCTGTCAGGCAGATGGAAAGGGGACAGAGCCAGGCTCCTCTCAGAGCCAGTGTGGAAGGAGAAGTGACAAATACTGGCTGGAGCATAAGAAATTCCTCCCTGATGAGGAAATCTTCCCATTGAGTCTGATGGAACCCTGGAGGAGCAGGAGGCTGAACTAGAGACCTCCTGGGTCCCTTCTAGCTTGAGTTACTTTGGGATTGGCAGTTTGACAAGAAGGGGTAGGATATTGATGCAGCATTGCAGAGAGCATCAAGGGTCATTGACCCCATGGGTCAGTGCCAGTAATGCAAGCAACTGTGACAAACGCAGTCCCTCCATTTTTTAATTAGGCAGGCTTTTTCCCATTGCTGCTTGTTTTGAATCACTATTTAAGAGCCTTACTTCTGTGCTGGTTATAAAGTAATTTTTTTTTTTTCATTTACAAAATTCTCTAGTTACCTTCTGGTGTGGGTTTTGTTTTGCTTCATTTCCAGTATATGCTGGTTTGTTCTTCAGCATAAAATTTTCCTTTTCTCTCTAGTTTTTACTTTCCTGGTGGGTTATAAAATTGTGGTTGTTGCATAATGGTCTTTTCTTAAGCTGTTTAATTCAGGCTGCGGATTTAAATGTGAAGAGAAATGCACATTAAATTATTTAGTATGAGCTAATTTTCTTAAGGATTTCTGATTGTCAGAAGCTGCATATTTTCAGGATCTTTAGAATTAGAAATATGTATAATACAATTGCTTCTTTATCTATGCACTCAGACTACAGAGAAGCTTTAGTGTAGATATTTTTTAATGTGCTTATCTTTCTAGAGATGCATCTTACATGTTACAAACATACGTGTGTCTCCTATTTCTAGAAATGCAGCAATTAAATGATAATTAGCACCATCTCTGAGAGGTTGGCTCTAATTTAATATAGTGCATCTTCACAGGTGGAGGGCTTCTAATTTTAACTCCAGGACATTTCTGCTTGATGCAAAAGCTTTTGATAGCCAGAATTTAAAGCAAAGAGCTAGGCAATGTTTTTTCCTCTTGGCTTTATCTTCAGCTGGCTGCTTGTGTTACCTTCTGTGTCTTTCTAGTAAATGTTCCCTAGAAAAAACAAAATTGTTTCTTTCCCTCTGTGTTTTTGGTCATCCCACAAAATTTACCGTCCAGTTGGTAAAATTGAGATAATTTGGGAAATGTTACTATATAATTTTTTTGGAGGAGGTGAATGACAGTTTCTCCTGGTAAATGCAATGTCACTGAGGCATCTATATTTGTACAGTCCTTAACACAGTGAGGCTGTGCTGCATAACTACAGCTTTTACATCATGTTAGATCTGACACAGCTGGGACACAAGTAATGTTTTCTTTTGATTAGATTTAATTATGTAGAATGAGGTACTTTACTAAGGTAAACTCTAATTAAAATTTTTTTTTTTTTTTTTTAATCAGAAGGCAACCTGAAGTGGCAGTTTTATTATTAGAGTCGAAGAAGAATTTTTATAAGATAAAACCTTGCTATCAGTTCATTTTTGCACCCTCCTTGGCCTGTTAATGAAAATAGCAGCAAATCTAGAGGCTACTTTCTGGGGAAAGCTCTGAAGAGCTATTTCAGCCTTCCTGAAATACAGATACATGCTAAGGTTAATGTATTCTGCCTTTTGTAAGTAATACAAAATCAGTGTTACTATATAAATGTGTGAATAAAATTTTCATTCCTAAATAGGTGGAATTCCGAGATCTTGTGTAAATGTGTCTTTGTTACCAGCCTGGATATATTCCAGACCACCAAATTAACAGGTTTTGACATTTTACTCACTTGTTACTGACTTCTCAGGTAGCTAACAAGCACATGGCTTCTGCAGTGCCAAGGACAAAGGACTTGTGCACTTTTGAATCTGTTTCACCAAAACCCAGGACCTCAGCAGGGCAGGGGGGGTGGTTCCCTTTCGCTTGAGGCACTTGATGTCGTCAGCTGAATGCTGTGCTGCTGCAGGCAGACTCTGGGTTCGAGCTTCCTTCCGAGAGGCTGTGTGCAAGTGCTGGGAAATGCTGCCATTTTTTGATTGTTTCTTTGCTTCTCCTCTCTCCTGAAAACCGCAGAGATGTGTTTAAGTGTCTGTGCCCAGTGGCGTTTTTGGAAGAGTTACTGGCACACCCGGAGCGAGCTCTCCATCCTCCCCAGGGATTTTGCGTTAGGCCCTGTGAGTGGCTGTTGCTGAGCCACTGGGTGGCATCACTGCATCATTTTGGGTTCTTCAGTGCTTTATTCTTCAGGAACATCAGAAAGATGTCAGCTACCCAAACAGGAAAAATAAGCAAAAGAACTCACTTAGATAATTTAGAAGCAAAAACATTAGCTGTGCCATTGTAGCTTTCTCTTACACTTTATATTAAAACAATTCATATGCGTGCATATATCTTTGACATTGGTACTTCGTATTTTTCCATTCATGCAAAACTGTTAACACTAACTAAATCAAATTCAGAATCCACTTGCCCATACACATAGATGATGGCACTGTTAACACTGGAAAAAATACCATTGTTTTGTTGCTTAACATTGACATAATATTTACCCATATATACCATATTACATGATATTGTACAAAAAGAAACCTTTATGTGATTTTAGATAAAAAGAAACAAAGATGCAGTTGGAAGATGCTAATCTTTTTGCTTTCTAGTGGATAGTATTCATAATATATATTTCAACAGTATCTATATGTCTATATTTTTCAATGTATATCATCTCAGTACTCATATGAGGTTCTCATATCAACCCTGCTGTTATGGGAACTAAGATATAGCAAGGCTAATTTGATTTATATGAGGATGCCTGGGAGATCCTTATGCAGAGAATTGAACCTAGATATTCTGACTTGGATAATTTTGCATGTGGAGCACAAAAAAAAAATGAAGGAAGGTTGATATTAATTTTGCCTACTAATGTAAATTAACATTACTATTGAAGCTCCTTCAAGATCTATATATATTTCTAAGGTGGAATTTCCATTTGAGAGTGATTCTGCTCTTGAAAAAATGTATTCTACAAGATAGTTGGATTTTCTGTTCCTTTCTTTCCTCAAATCCTTATTTAACTTAACTTCCCTTTTAAAAAACTGTGTATATATATTTTTTTTTTAATCTTTTATCTTCCAGAACAGTTTAATTGGGATGATTATCTGAAAGAGACTGAATCAGTAGCTGCCCCTCTGCATTGTTTCAGACAGGTATGCCAAATACTATTTGCAACAGTGTGTGTATGTATGGATGTTACAGGGTGATCCTAGAAGAACTTTCACATTTAGGCTGCTTACAGACTTCCCATTTGACTGCTTTTGATCTGTAGTTATCAGTAGCTTACAGTTTGGGCAGTTACTAGCTACGGAAGTTTTTTCATTCTTGGTTTCTGCCTCAAGCCAAATTTTGAAGATTTCATTAAAATTGTGTCTTTGAACTCGGTTTTCCTTAAAAAAAAGCACTAGTTAATTGAAACAGATAGCCTTGTCGGTGTTCAAAAATGGTTTTTACTTTTTTCAATAATCTTAACGTTACCATGGTTTTAGTTAGAATTAAAAATTTGACTGATTGTCAGAGGAGTCTTTCCTCTACCCCGTTTTTGAAAGATTTCTTTCAGTTCTGTCTAGCTATAAGATGAGTCTGTAGTAGAGTTTAGTCACCACTTTTTTCCTGGATCTCTAATATGTTTAATTTTATCATTTTCTGAACAGAGTGCTTTCTACTTAGGGGTAACAGATACTAAAATTAAAAAAAAAAAAATCAAATGGATTATACAAAGGAAATACTAGATTTTTAATGAAGGGTGTTTAGTGTACTATTTTGTATTACACTATGCCTTACAAGTTTGATCCCCCCTACCTGATGATTTGGTATGTATTTGCAGATACAGTTTAAGTCTACCATCTTGTGTAAGCTAATGACCTCCAAGTTTTTCAGCCCTCTGGAGACTGAGTTGATCTCTTTTGGCATCTCTCTCTCTGCTTTCCCAAGCTGAGGTGTATCTTGTCTGTGTAAAATTAAATAGGATTCATTCTGGTCTGTGTGCCCTCACTGTGTTAGGAAGATAGTTGCTAAGGAATTGGATTGTTCAGGTTCATAGAGGTGTAATAGGTGTGACAAGCAGTGCATGTCTAGTTTAGTGGCTTGGGCATGTTCTGAAATTGTTTTCTAGGGTCAGTTGGTGGTCTGACTGTACTGTAAATGATACTGGCTTCCAGTGGGGGCCCAAATAAAAAGCAGCACGAATTGAATAGTCTGAGAGGGAGGGGAACCATCACTCACTGAGTCTGAAGCAGTTGCAGGAATGGAGAATAAGGAGAGAGAAACATAGGTGGTAGCATTTCCTCATGCTAGATCTTGAATCTCAAAGATCTTGCTCTTTGCAGATGAGGATAAAGGGCAAAGAGCCCCTTGCATGCTGCTTTCAATGAGAGGTGGCTAAAAACCCTGGTGTCCGTAGCTCTGAGTGGAGATCCAAAAATTAATTTCACAATATGTGTTTTTTACAAGGCAGACACCTCAAACTCCTCCTGGGTAGAGGTAGAGATAGAGGGTGGTATATTGTCCCTGGATCTTTCTGAGGTTAATGCCATACTCACAGACCATGAACCACCATGACCGGAGTGTATGCTCCCAAGGAATGTAACTACTGCAGAAAGCTGCCTGAAAGCCTTTCCATGTGCCTTTCTTGCATTTTCCTCTTCCCTAGTAATGCTCAAGAAGTCTGAACTGAGCAACCAAATAATTCACTGAATAGAGGTGCTTAGGTGACATGCATTGATGCAGATAAATTCAAGTGACCTGGGTTGCTCAAGGAGTGTGTGAGTTGGAAGGAAGAGCTTTAATTTATGTGCACAGAAAATTTCATAACAATTTGCATATGCAGATTTTCAGTTTTTCTAGGAGTTGACCTTTAAGTAGAAAGTAATATGCAATGGTGATAAATGCAGAGCTAGATCCTCTCACTACATAATGTTTGCAGATTTTGGAGCCTAAAGTGCTTGTGCTTTGTGTAGGGCTAATTAGACTTTTATTGGGTTACACGTGAATTGTACGTGTCATTATTACTCTGTATAATGCAAAGAAATACACTGCTGTGGCCAGCCAGAAAGTAAAGAGCAGAGAGAAACTTAATTTGACAATTACATCCAGAATTTGTGACCTTTTGGAATTGTAAAATTTTGTAGTAATTAAAAATTACCCGGGGAACAATAAATTAAAGCCTCTACCATAAATTAAGACACAGACAGCTAATAGAAATTGATTAAAGTATTTATCTTAATTTAATAGATATTTTATCTGTTGCTTTAAGTTGTTTTTAATAACTACTTGAAATTTCAATGCACTTCATATTCCTTTTTCTTGCCCTAAAACTTTTTCCCAAGCAGTTGAAAATTTTAAATGTAAAAACTCAGTCTCTTGTGGTTTGAACAGAACTTAAAGCACGACTGTTACTGAACAAGGTTTTGTTATTTTATTTAAAGATGAACTAGCATGGAGGACTTACCTTTTTAGTATAATGCCTTGAGTTATTAGTATTTAAACAAGGTCACATTTTCCACAAACAAAGAAACAAACTCCCCAATTTCTCAGTTTCTGTTGCTTTTCTTGGTTGTACAAAATAACAGCTTGATAGGCAATATCCTGAAATTGAATTGGCCTTTAAATTTAATATGTTCGGGCTCCCCTTTCAGCCAGCCTGCTGTCTGAGTGCAGCACTGGCAGATGCTCGCTGGATTTTGCTCTCCTGTTTGGCTTTTGGGCTCAGGCTCCTCCAGGGCTCCTGCTGTTGATCTAGGCTGTGTTGTAAATAGTGCACCTGCACAATATAGCAAGAAGAGCAAGATGTATTTTAGACATTTAAAGGTCATGGAGAAAAAATATCACTAACACTTGTTGCAGGAGCAGATTTCTTCTGTCTTTTCCTGTGTCTACAGACAGGTAAGTGCACTTTGTCTGCCTGCTGTGGAATCCCCACCTGACCTGGTCAGGCAGGCACAAGGATATAGGAGTCCTGTGAGTGTGAATGCCCATGGTTTTGGGTATTCTACCGTGCCTCTGGTATTAGAAGTCAGACTCTGTTAGTCTGGATGGGGTAGCTACTGGGTTTAAATGTCATGGGAAGGCTGCTTGCAGTTCTGGGTGTCTGTATTCAAAACCAACTTTGTACTGAAGAGTTGCAGAAAAGAGTTTCCAGGGTGATAGGAGAATAGTCATCATCTCCTAAGAGAAATTTCAATGCTTGACTTAGTTACGTTGTTGAAAGGCTACTGAGAAAGAGTCAGTTGTAGCTTTCGGTTTTATTTGCTAAGATGCAAAAATAAATTAAATGATAGCGTTGGCAAAAAACTCCATCAATAAAATTCAGGCTGGAAATGGGGACTCAACTAAAGAGAATAGTGAGAGGCATTCCATCCCAGTTAGTGTTAATACAAAAGTTTGAACATCATTAGGTGAAGTCATTGCCTGCAATATGACAGAAGGCAAGTAATCAGACTGCAATCCAGTCAATCTCTGCCCATAGTGTGTTGTTACATGAGTAAAAAATGTCTTTTGTTCATCTTTAGCATGTGACAAAAAGTTCTGCCTAAAGACCAATTTGTATTTGTCACATTTGTTTTCCCTGTGCTATTAAAATTGGCATTGCATTGTATGTTTGTGATTATATTCATTTCTCTACGAATAAGCGCGTTTCTGTCTTAGCACAGAAGTTTTATATGACTTCAGAGCTGTTTTCTTTCTTTAAAGTGTTAACACTAACTCCTTTTTCTGTCTTCTTTCTTTGTAATGTCAGCTTTTTTTTGATACAGGAGGGTCCAAATTTTGTTTAGATTTCCAATATATTATTATAATAATGAGGATAATTATTTCTTTTGAATTGGAAGCTAATAAACCTTGTGGTTGGGATTTTTTTGGGGGGGATGTGTGTTTTGGTTTGTGTTTGGGTTTTTTTGACCTTTTTTTGAGTTGAATGTCATGTTTTCTTAATGTCCTTGTATTCTATTCACTTCACTGCTCCCTATCTTGATTTTCATACCTTCATAAAGATTCCCTTGTTACTCTTCTTAGCATCCTTACCTTTTTAGAAATCAATCATGCTTATGCAGTTGGTAGGTTATCCAGCTGCTTTTTCTGACTTGCTGCTAGACACTCAAAGTTTAAAAGCTTCTTCATATTTATCATTTTTATGATAAGTTTGGAGGAAATAAAGCTGTGTATTGAACTGGCTGGTAAATTTAGCAGTGTTAACAACAATAAGAAGAAGTCTTTCACCTTGTATTGTAGTCTAGAATTCCGCCTACGAATGATTTCAAAGTTGGCATGAAACTGGAAGCCCACGACCCTCGCAATGTTACCTCAGTTTGTATAGCTACAGTCATTGGAATCACTGGTGCCAGGCTCAGGCTGCGGCTGGATGGAAGTGACAACAGAAATGATTTCTGGAGGCTTGTGGATTCCTCGGACATACAGCCCATCGGGACCTGTGAAAAGAAGGGGGGCATGCTCCAGCCGCCACTTGGTAAGTATCAAAGCTGCTGAACAAATATGTGTGGAGTATTGCTTTCAGAAAGTCAAATTTACCTTCTTGGCAAATTCAGTGGTATGAACATTTCACCAAACCATTATTTAATTGAAGAAGGGGTAAGTAAACTAATTCTGGCTACGTGAAATGTGGCTTTTTCTTATTTTTTCATTCTTCTGACATAAGAATGAGCAGTTTTGGGTTTTGTTGTTTTTTTTTTAATTGCCCCTCAGTATTAAATATGCCCATTCTGTAAATGTTCCCTCACACACAGCCTGCCTTTTGTGTGTGTATACAGTGTTTCATTGCATGATGCCATGCATACGCCTCTTGGGAGCCCTTGGAAAGAGCTGGAGAAAGCCAAGTTGCCCCTTTACTCTTCATCAGTGCATCCGAGCAGCTCAAGAGGGCATTGGCTGCTCCAGGCCTGGGAAGCCCAGCAGGGCTGCTGGAGGCAGGCCCCTGCAGGGCAGTCAGGATGTTTCCTGGGGCACCAAGCAAATTGATAGTGTTCTAGGACGGGCAGCATAAGGTGAGTTAGTGCAGAATTGCAGCATTCTGCTCTGAATTTTTGCTCGAGGTAGTAAAAGCAGCACTCTAGAGCTCTAGCAAGCTGCAGGCTTACACTGCATGATATTCTCATTGCCTCAAATCAGCATATGTTCAGGAATGTCAGATCAGTTTGTCATGGCTGGTTTGTGAGCACAACGAATGCCTGTGAACAAAGTATAGCTTTCTTATGCTTAGAAGTATCATGCAGAACTTCTTTTGCTTTCCATGAGCAGTATCAGTGACAGCATTGTGTCTCCCCAAACTGAGGAATAGTGCTCGGGTTTAGTCTTACTGAGGAAATTTATTAAATAGGGAATTCTACAAAGCAGTTCCTTGTTACCTAGTGAATGGTCAGAGGTAACTTGGACTAAACTGCTAGAGATAGTAAAATGTGGCATTGCCTTTCTTTGCTGTGATTAACTTGTGTATTTAGATCTGCATTCTTGTACGGTATTGTTAATAGCTTAAGTTTCTATATACGGAAACATTTAAAGATTTCACAATGATCTGCAAATAGTTTTGCTTCTAAAAGAAGAGGAAGAATAATGACTGGAATTTATGTGAACTCCCTCTCTCCTGTTATCTCATGGTCTTCTGTAATTTTTAGAAGATGCAAGAAATAATAAAAATAATAAACAAATTACCTGTATACAGAAATTGGTTGCTGCCGCTTTTCCGTCTTATGCTTATGAACCTACTTCTGGTTTGGTGCCATCAGTAATTCTTAGAGAATTCTCATTGCAGGTTTAGTGAGGATAGGTATGCTTTCTCTCAGCAGCCTCTCTAGAAGCTTGTCATCCTGCTTTGGAAGCAAATTCCAGTTTTTCTGTTTGAAAGATGAAGTGAAAAGTATCATTTCACTACAGTATGAATCTCAGTTTGCTTGTAGAGAGACAGACTCAGGAACAGTTGACATAACCATTAAGACACTTCACATAGATTATAAGGGTGGATTTTTGTGCTATTGTGGTGCTTCAGAAACAAAAGAAAAACAATGCAAACAGGGTGCCAGTCTAGAAGAATATTGCTTACGATAAATACAGTTTGAGCCCAGAAGGGCTTTATTTCCCCTTCTTTCCACTTGATGTACAGAGGTTTTGATTGAAAACACTGGAAATTGCTGACATCAGGGAAGAAGTTGGGTTTTTTTTTCCTTTTTTTCAGGAATTCTCTCAGTTTAACCTCTCTGAAGTTCTTGATACAACCTTCTAGAATGAGTGAAGTGATACCAGTATAAAAAATGGAAGAGTATACAGTTCCTTCAGCTGCACACATATACAGTGTTAAAAATACGGCTTCAGGAACACAGCAGTTTTTAAAATGTGTTGGTAAGCCAGAGTGATGAATAAAACAGCTCTGGTTATGTGTGATGGGGGCAGTTGATTCGTTAAGAGCAGGAACTTTCCATGACCATCAGTAGAAAGGTTGATGCCTTCTCCTCACATAATTTTTCTTACTCTTAGGTGGTCAGGCTGCCTGCAGTGCAGCACCTAACAAGCAGCTGTTTCCCTGCACTCAGGCATGTAAGTTTACCTGCCCTCTGAACAATTGCTGGTTATTCAGAAAAGAATGTGAGTGCCACTATTTTGGCCCCCCTGCCCTTGATTTTTCTAGAGATAGGCTGAGTTCCAGCAATCAAACATTCTGGCATACCTAGATAAATTTTTGAAAAAGCCTTTTTGGCAGTTTTACAGCATCCTGTTCCTGGGTAAAGCTGGGAGCTAATTGGGTGTATAATTACCTCCTGTTAGACATTTAACCGACGGGTTGTTTTTTTTTCCTTAGTAGTAGGGAACCTTCTGGATACTAATGTTCTACTTCTATCATAATAACTAACTAAAATAGTCCCTCCTACTTGATTTTTACATGGCTTTAATTATGCATGTTACATAAGGGTTTGGAGAAAGTGATTATTGCAGCAAAGTGTTCTGGTTCCAGTCTCTGTTTTCCGTAGGTGAGCTTTTTGTTGTTGAGAGCTTAATGTTCTGAGCAAATTATGTTGCAGGTAGCATTTTCTCTGGTTTTACCAGGACAACTTAAAGGCCAAATGAAGTTAATTGAAACTGTTGTTTAGTTGTCACTCCTCTGTCTTGCTTGTTTATCTTTTCTGAGCTACCTAGTTGGGAATACTGTGTTTCAGTAACCACACGTGTTCAGGTTTTATGAAGACTCTGGTATGAAACCAGGCCTGACAATCAGCTCAGTGGTCCCTGAACTATGACACCATTTATCACGCAGGAGCTCTGCATTAATTTAGGTGTTGCGTAGGTAGTTCTGGCTTGAAAACTGTTTATTCTACTGAGGATAGCTTAAAGCTATGAGCTAAGGAACCACAATAGCATATAATCAAATTCTAGATGAGTAATTTATTTAACTGATCAGGAATTGCAGATATGTTTCATCTTTCTAGCTACAGTTTTTTAAGACAGTTATTAAAGATCAGTTATGAGGGAACTCATGAGCTCTTGGCAGATTATGGTACTATCTGCTTTGTGGAAAAAATTCCGATTTGCTGTATTATGTCTGTTTCTCTGCAGAACTGTTCCAGACATCTAACTGCTCAAGAAGCAGAAAAAAATGTCCACTATGTCTGTTATCTTACTCATTACTTGAAAATATTCATTTGGAAAGCAAAGAAAGGAAAAGGCCTTTTTGTTTGTTTTGTTTTATCTTTTAACTGGAAAGTGGTTAGTTGTGAGGAAAGATTATCTGGAATAAGAAGGTTTTCAGCCAAACCTTTGTTCTGTTTGAATAAGGTAGTTCATCTTAACAAATTTGATTGTGTTTGTGATTTTTATTCACTTGTTAATGAAGAATAATAAAATTGAAAGACCATCTAGTTTATGTTTTTCAGTATGATGCATGATTTATTAAAATTACTTTTTTTTTGTTCACTCTTAGGTATTCTTTTTTTAGTGACTATTTATGTATTTATTTTAATGAGGGAGGGAGAAAAACCAATTGCGCTTTTTTGTTGCCTGTGGTTTGGTGAAAGAATAACAAGATTCTCAAAGATAAAAAATATCTTCTCAATAAATGAGCTAGAACCTGAAGAGAAAGCTAGATGCTTGTGCCAGGGAAGTTCCACTGGACAAGAGACTCTGTGGGACAACCTAATGGTCTCCTCTACTAGGACTTGCATGTCATTAAATCCTAGAAATTAATCTGTAATACCTAACGTTATGATGAGTGATTTTGCAGGCAAGTCACTCAGAGTGGAAATGAATTGCACAGCTTTCTGCAGCTACAATGACCATGTTCCTTTCTTCTTAGCTACTTCTATTTTGGCCAAGTCTGAAAGAGAGGGAATGAGGCATTAGTGAAACAGACTTTATAACCTTTTTCTCCTTTTGTATTTTACAAACTGAAAGTAGGGCCATTTCCAAGTGGGTTTTTTGTTTGTCCTTAGGGTTCCAGATGAATGCATCCTCTTGGCCAATGTTTCTCTTAAGAACTCTCAATGGAGCTGAAATGGCACCTGCAGCATTCTTTAAGAAGGTAAGAAGAAAGGCATTTCTAGTAAACAACTTCCTATCAATTGGTCCATGGTTACATTTTTTAATGAGGGTGCTAAGATATTACCCTGTTGTCTGCAGCAAAGACAGGGAAGGCAGGAGTATTATTTAAAATGACTTTGAACTGGATTGACATGCTGTGGAACTAGACAGAAAGGAATCTGCTTCTAGTCCGTAGGGAGGGCCATTTCTTTTCCTCAGCGGAGACTTCAAGGCATGGTGTGTTATTTAGAAAAATTGTGTTTGCTCATTTTTTGTCTCATGGATTTTAGATAAAATACGTATCACATTTCTTAACAGCAGTGTAGTCATGTGAATGTGCACGAGTAAAAAAATTAATGGGGAATACAGTAGTGCTTGGAAAGCTTTTGTTAAACATTTTCATTGGGCACACACTTATCATTTAAAATTTAGTGAGAAAGTAGTTGAAATTAGCAGAAAAAGCCATTTGGTTTTTTAAACATGACTCTTGATTAAGTTACTGTGAAATATGGAAAATTATATAAAGTTAACAGTAATATTAAAATTATTTGGTTCCAGTTTTGTTGAGGTGATAAAACCCTGTTTTCATACTGAGTGTGTTCTTTTTGGATACTGAAAGTGATAGTGATAGGTATGTCAGCAAATCAAACAGTTGGGTTCAGTCCTGCAATCACATCACTTGGTGTTAACTTCATATAATTATAAGTTTTTAGATAAGATAATACAAATTTTCTGAGGCGTGATGAGCCATGCTTCTCTGTGCTAGCCTGCTGCACCTCTGAGATGGGCTTGGATAATGAGGTTCTTGAGGATGAGGTGGTAATTTGTGTTCTGTCAGATCACAGCTCCTGCTGTGGAGGTACACGTATGTCAGTCCCTTTCACTTGATTTTGGTTTCTCTTTTGTCCACTTGGAATTGGTCTAAGGCCAACTGAGTTACCAGAGGCGTATAAATAATGTCCAATGCTAATGAATTTTTCATGGATTAATTGAGAGGTAAAGCTTTTACCAGACAGTTATCAGTCCCCAGAAATATCCATGCTCTGCAAACCTCTTCTTTATTAGCATGTAATAATTTCATTTTGGTGTCTTGGCTGTCTTGCTGCCCAGACATAATATATTGGTTGCAGCCTATTGCTTATGTAAATACTTTTATCAGGGTTTTACTGTCATGGAGAATTTTGCTAATTATCTCAGCTGTGTTTGGGGGAATAAAATGAAGATTTTTGTAGTGCAGAAGAGCAAAGGCAAATTTTAAATATGAATAAGTTTCCTTGAATGTGTTCTATAACTTCCTGAGAGTAGTGACTATAAGTAGTAAGAATAATAAAGGAAAAATTAAGGGCTGTTACTTAGTTTTGGGGCTTTATTTCAAGAGGTCATAGAGATACAAATATTCAACCACACTTATTTTTGTAGGAACCACCAAAACCTGTGCCAAACTGCTTTAAAGTTGGAATGAAACTTGAAGCTATAGACAGAAAGAACCCATACCTGATTTGCCCAGCAACCATTGGAGATGTTAAAGGAGATGAAGTTTTTGTTACATTTGATGGTTGGAGAGGAGCATTTGACTATTGGTGCAGGTGTGATTCTCGAGATATTTTCCCAGTCGGATGGTGTAGCTTGACAGGAGATGCATTACAACCACCAGGGAACAATGGTAAGATGACTAATATTGCTTAATTGTTTTTCTCCTCAATTACAGCAGAATTTTAAAAACCAGCTGGCTACATGCAGATAAGACTGAAGATTTTGTTTGTGAGTAACAAACGAGGATGAAATCTTTTTGATTTTTTTTTTTTATGTAGCTTAAAGCTAATAGAGATTGCTGGGAAACAATTTTTGCCTGTTCACAGTATCTCTGGGAACATGTTTTATTTAATACTGTTAGGAGGACTTCTGATGACCTCTAATTTTTGTGTTCTTTTGTAAAGAATCTTGAACTAGGTTTGCTGTTTGTATTATTGATAGATACATGCTCCTGTTTAGTGATACTAATATATTAGCTGCTGCAGCACTTTGTTGTACTAACTGCTAAGTAAAGTAAAGTAGTCTTTCCTTCTGTGATGATCACAGGTCTAAGCTATATATTTAGTGTTTCTTCTTTCATACTCAGGAAATTCTGTATTGCAGCTGCCTGTTCTGAATGCTTTGTCATCCTCTTGCCTTTAGGGATGTTTGTTGATCAGGTGATAGTGTCTCTTTAACTAATGGCCACTTTATAATGAACAACTCTACTGTACAAGGCAAACAGCATGAAGGGGGATATCCCTCAGTGTAATCCCTTTGCTGCTCTGGGGACTGCTGGTCAGGTTTCTGTAGTGGAAGGCTTTTCTGTCCTCATCCCATAATATTTTGTCAGGAAGAGAGGTTTTGAAGGAGAGGAGTAATATTTTAATTCATTTCTTTATTAACCTGAATAATCTGTTCTCAGTGAGAATTTTCACCAGAACTCTCACTGGAAGTAGAAAAGGAACAGAAGCAAGAAGGCAATAGATCAGTAGTGTTTCCTGGCCTTTCCATCCCCGTTGTTTTCCTCAGTCTTTTGCTAGCCAATCAAGAACTGTATGGAAAATCTAATCAGAATTAGGTAAGGGTACCTCTGCATTCTTGCTCTCACCTGCCTGTTGCTGCCAGAGGTCATAGTACCTGGAATTGAGTGTAGTCCATTCTGGCAGATTTCAGCAAAAGAGTAACTGTGTATAGCTGTGTAGCTGTACTGTCCAAAATGATCTGCTGGTACAAACCTGCCATGAGAGGGAAGGGGAAAGTCAGGTGAGCATGATGTACATTTGATCAGAAGTCATCCAATAGGTGCCACGCTGACCTTAGTCTTAATGTATCTGTGCTCCCAAACTCTAAAGGGTCTTTCTCAGCTTCTTCAGGAGGTTGACCTTGTCGTGGGAGATCATGAATGAGATGTGTTATTTCACTAAAGTTAATTATTTCTTTACTGTGGGGTGACTGTGCCCAGAGAAGTGGTGGAGTCTCCCTGCCTGGAGATATTCCAGAACTGTCTGGACACACTCCTGTGCCGTGGGCCCTGGGATGACCTTGCTTGAGCAGATGACCCTCTGTGGTCCCTTCCAACCTGACCCATTCTGTGATACACAAGAGGAGTCGTGTAAATAAGTGGCATAGAATTTTTAAAACATATTTTTGTTAAAGTTTAGATTACTGAGTCCAATTTCATCTTTTAGAAAGAATATCATTAAATTGTTTAGTCTGCTCCCAATTTCACTGCTGAGAGGCCAATGATATTTTGAGGTAAGACATCCAGAATTTTTTCTTGACTGATTAGTGCTTGATAATGCTCAAAGTTGTTTGACAGTAAGTAAAGCTGGTTATGTCATCCAGGTCTTCAGGTAATAAACCAAACAAAACTCAGACTTGAAACACATGTCCAGGTAGGATACTATTGTTTTGTAATGAGAAACAAAAGCACTCCAGACATCAATAAAATTTGAAGCAAAGTTCGTACAGACTTGTAGTTAAAATTGAGAATTTTTGGATGTGTAATAGAAACTGAGTGCAGAGAGATGCAGACTGGAGTGTTTTTTATTTTTGATTCCAAAAGGGAGCCCAAAGTTAACTGCAGTTTTATTGAAAGTGTGTATTCATTTTTTCCCCATTCATAAATAATTTGTTATTTCTATTTTGCTTTATGTTGTTATTTTTATTTATTTCATATTTTGTGTTGGTATGTTATACACACTTGTTAAATTTACATAGCTGGATGAAATATTTTTTGCTCTCAGGTTAGGTTTTTCACTGTTATTTGATTGCTATTGAGCCATTCAAGAACTGCAATGACAATCCTTTATTAAGATGTGAATAATAGCTTCAACAAGAGTATAATCAAGTTGTTTCAATTCAGAAATATGATGATGTTGTCAGGATTCTTCATTACGTCACATTAACATTGACTACTCCTGTTAAGGGAGAAGATATTGCAGGTACTACATTGCAGGGATTTTCTTGGAGTATTGAAGTGTTATTCTGGTCTGGACCTTTTTCCTGCTGCTTACCTCAGGATTTCTGGCTTGAATTTCTGCAACAGAAAGTGAAAATAATTGACTTAAGAGTGGCTTGAATTCCAGAGTGAATATGAAAAGTATTCTTGGTTTTTGTAAAGCTGAAAGCATTTAAATGTGTTAAATCACTACCTGGAGGGCTGAAAAAAACAGCCTTAGATTTTAGTGAATGTGCAAAGCCAGTATCCTGCAATCTAAGTATGAAAGCGATAAACAATGCCTTAAATTCCATTTATGCCTAGGACAACAATTCCTGCCATGAGATGTATTTTGGGGTCTAATTTAACCTTTGAGAGAGAGATTAAATGCAGTGAGACAGTATGGGAAAAAATTAGGGAAGATTTTATTTCAGCTGTCTGCTGTCTTAGTCTTTTATGATGCCCAGAGAGAATGTAGGGCCTCTGCCATGGGAGATGTTTAAGAACAGGCTTCTAGGGTGAGGGGGAGTTAATTCAGACCAGATTATGTGTTATTTTTACTCTTTATAACTGTATCTTCTGTACCTCTCATTGGTATTAGACAGCTCACGAACTAAGATAAAAGATAATACTGAGATGTTAGGTGAAAAGTTGTTTTGGACCAACTCTTGATAGCCTTCAGGCCCTAATATTTGTGTTTATGTTTTGTCTTTAGTCCTTATCAGAAGATGTGACTTCAGTGGACCTGGCTGCATGTCAGGAATTGTGCGCAGTGGTATGAAATGTACCATTCAATATTTATACTATCAGGAGCTGTGCTTAGCTAATATTGTAGTTTGTGTCATAAGAAATATCTCCCATATACTAATTGATTATGCATGGTTTGACTTCAGTGCCTGATGTTGGCTTGGGCTACTGCCTCAAGGTTAATATTTTAAGGGTGCAATAGATTGTCTTCTCTGTGTCTCTTGGTCATTTAAATGCTTTTAGAGATGACTAATTACACATAAACAGTGTTGTGAAAAGTACCTAATGAAAGATACTGACATGGTAATGTCTGTGCTGGACCAGTCTGAAGGACCATCTGCTCTTGAAGGCTTTCTCCAGCACTGGCTGAAAGCAGATGTCTGAAGAAAAGCATAAGCATATAAGAGACAGGTTTGCACAAGTGTTCCTAGTATCTGTCCATCTACAGCCCAGATGTTCCTGTGAACAAGTGTTCCTGTCCATCTGTCCTTCCAGGCCCAGAATAATGTTTTAATGCTGATTACCTTCTCAGGTACTCGGCATAAGGGGAGAGGAAATTGGTCTAACCTGTTCTGTTATGTACTGGAGCCATCCAAACTTCTAGCACCTACAACATAAGGCGTTCTCTACTTGAGTGTATTTTTTGTGGAAAAGGAGATATTCCTTTTCCTTGCTGGCAGTTTTCATTTGTTGTCCTTGGTTTCTTGTACTGAAATAGGTTCTTGTACTTCCAGTACTTATACAGGAAGATTTTGTTTTTGTTGTTCAGGGATCAGTTTTATTCCGCTGGTCACCCTTGTTCTTCTGTAGTGTTTCCTTTTCACTTAAAACATTTTTGAGCCACTGGATCCAGAAGTGCACAATATATGGAAACTTAGTGACATAGTGGTGCCTTCTGTTAGGTTTTGTGTTCCTTCCATGATTATTCATTAATTAGTATTTGGGATTTTTGGACTTTAACTGATATTGTGTGCTTCCTTGGGGTGAGTATGAATGCAAAAAAAATCAATCTGGTTGCTTTAGTGTTACCTTCTGCATTTGCTCATTCTAAAATTTGGTCATCTCTTGGGTCCATGTAACTTGTGCTTTTGATATACTTTAAGAAGGCTTTTAAAGTTTTATGTCTTTTGCATTTTTTTAATTCACTTTTTCTAAGCCAAATGTATTGTACTTTCCTATTTAACCACAATAGATTGTAATTTTTACTTTACTCAGCGGAATAATAGAAATCTGTTACTATACCAAAGAATATTCTTGATGTTCTTGTATTGTTCTTGTAGCTTGTTGTATTTGAGGCTTATGATTGAAGTGGGCAGCAGATGACTGGAGATTGTCAGAACAATTTCTATTTGCTGTTTCTGTATAAATTTATTTTACTGTTTGGTTATTACATGTAAATGGCAGTTACTTAGGCAACCCACCTTTTTATTTATAATAGAAGTAAAACCTTTTCCATGAAGAAGACAAAGGAACGACCAGGGAAAAGCCATTTTGGAAACAATAAGTAGTTCCACCTGCAAAGATTGATTATAATATTAAGTAGTGTCTATCATTTAGATGTGAACAGCATTTGGAAAGAAAAGGATCAGTTCTACATATCCATGATCCCTCTGGCCTTATGAAGCTGGATTTTTGAAGGATAAAGGTGATGCAAAGAACTCAAAAAGTTCTAACTGCTCTCTGTCCTCTAAAAATTTGGGAGGCCAAAGGAAGATGATAAAATAATTAAAAAAAAAACCAAACCCAAACCAAAAACATGATACACTGTAACTTTTACTCCTAGTCATATTCCTTCTTTCTCTCTCCTCTGTCTCCCCCTCTTCCACGCCGTGTCCCCTCATTGCCTTTCTCCTAATTTAGTGCATTTATTGTCAGTGGGAGCAATCTTCTTTCATTTTGCTAATCAGTGTGTTGGTGTTAAAGGTTTCCTTCTAAAACTGTCTGCAGCAATAAGAGTATTATAGGCTCAAGCAGAAATTTTAAGGTATCTTATTTGTCTCTTTTATGATTTCTTAGTTTTATTTAATTTTCAGTCATGTTCTCAGTCTTTATGCAGATTTTACCAGGCTAGATATTAGAGATGGTCTTCTCTGTTGCTGATGAAATTATGTGAAAATAGCTCTGTTATGTTTTCAGCTGAGTTGTGCACAAATGTGCAACATCAGTGCAAACCTAAGTATTGCCCTGTTTGCAGATGAAACAAAAGAGGTGTTGAAACTTTAGACAGAGCTACAATTAGATCTGTGAAGACTGAAGACTCTCTGTTGTTTAGAGTAGCCAAAAAAAAAAAAATCAGATAAGCATGATAATTAAGTTTCATTAAAGAAAAAAAGTGAAGTGGTACAATTTCATACTGCTGGAGGTTTTATTTTTCTGTCAGGGCAGCTAGCTCCTCTTCATGAGCAGATCACAGTAGTTAAGTCAGGCTCACACAGTAAGCAGATTTATGCTGTCTTCAGAATTGTACATGAAAAACTCCTCAGTGCTTCAGGCTAAAACCTGATTTGCCACATTCTTTCAAATGTTAAGCTTTTCTATTTGGTATTAATATTTCTTGACATCTTGCAGCAAGGCTTGGGTACTGCTGCTACAGGGCCATCACTTAAGAAAAAATAAAGGTTTTGCCTTTCCCAGAGATATGACCTTATTGTAAGTCTGGATTCCTTGTCATCTTACCATGTTTATTTATAAGGTAATTGTAATTTTCTTGTAAATTGGAAGTACTCCAACACATGTATTTTTGACTGCTACGTGGATTTTTTTTTTTTAATTTGCTCTTGTTCAGGTTTTATGGACACTGCAGGTATTTCAGTATACTCTAAACAGAAAGCTGTACTGCTGTACAGACCTCCCACCTGCAGCTTGAATAATAAAAGACCCTACTTACTCCTGTGGGGACGAAGCAATAAAGAGTTACTAACCTAGTTGTGCCAAGCCACAGCAAATGGTTGTGGTGCCTTACTAGTGGATGGGATTGAGTGGATATTTTGCAAATCTGTGTTAATAGGTATAGGCTCTGTCCAGAGCATCAGTGCTGTCATTCAGATGCTGAGACAAAACAAATTGTGGCATTGTACTGTCCATACTCTCTGTGTGTCTTTTTTTCTTCCTTGGAAGCTTGTTGCCTTTTATTGTCTCATTTTTGGCCCATCTTTCATCCTGTTTATGCTATTTTGGGAAAAAATAATGGCAAAATCAGGGCAGAATCAGTAATGATTGAGTGAAAAGTCAGGTTGTTAAATTTGTACCCAGTGTGTGGAGCTGGGCTTTGCCAGGCTTATTGACAGATTCATCATCAGCACATCTAGGTTCACTTCAGGTAACTGAAGTTGATGCTGTTTTGATAGTTCGAGTTATTTACATGCTCTCTTCTTTGTTTTCCTTCCTTCCAGATTATCAACAAAATATAGAGGTTTTTTGGTTGAGATTTGTCTGGTTTGGGTTTTTTGCTAGTGTGGTTGCAATGGCAACACTTGTTGAAGGGTGATACTAGAAGCTGGCTTTTCACAGCTCTTGGTTTCTGGGGACTAACTGAAAAGATCTTCTAAGAGTCTTTCTTTTGTTTTGCCTGTACCCCCCACATCCCACATATCCCCTGCCCCATTTTAGCTTGGAAAAATTGTTTTTTTTGGAAGTGATGTGTGTTGATTTGGTTAGCAGTGGGTTTTGATGGATCTTAAATGGTATTTTCAGTGGTCGGTTCTGTAGGGGCTGGCCTGCCTACCTCTTGAAAATGTGGGAGACTTGGGGTGGGGGTAAAGGACTGAGGGACTGAAGGTGCTATGGTGCTGCCTGGGGAAGTCACTGGGAGAGGAATGCTTTTTCTTTTATCCATTTTTGTCTTACATTGCCTGGCAGCCTCCATTTTGCCTTTCAGTCCTGGGTAAAGTAGGCTAAAAATTTTTGCAGGAGACAGAGACTTTTTATTTCTTTTATTATATTGGTAACAGAAATTAAAATCTAGAAAAAAGAATATTTCAAGCTGTAGTGTCCATGTCTTGCCAAGGTGGCTATTGAAGTTTCTAAGTGTGATGTTGCTTTTTAGATAGCAGAATAATGACTTACAACTGATTTTGTATCATAGCAACATATCATTTAGTATCTCACAGCTACCTGATAACCAGAAGTAATCCAAACACAGATAGGAAGAGGTGGAATGTGTTACAGATAGTTACAGAGCTTTTGTATGGCTCTGTTGTTTGATTGAGACATAAGGACATAAATTTTTATAATCCTTGGCAGTAAGATGTTTTGAAAAATTGCTAATCTTTTCCTCTTCCTTTGCCAGTTGTCAAAACTATCATGATAATAACTGACTGTATTAAAGAAGGTTAATTTCATAGTTAAAACTCCAGGCTAGTACTCAGGAGATATTTTCCATTACTTCTCCTGTGGAATGCTCATATGGATTTAGGGTAAGTTGCTAAATCTCACCTCATTTTTTTTTGTCTGTACATGACAAAAGGACCAAGCTTTTATATTCTCAGAAGAACATTGGGTTTATATATTGAGGGGGCACAGGAACAATACCACAGTACAAATAGAATAATTTCTATCTTGAAAGAAAACGTAGATTTAATAGTGAATTTTTTTTTTTTTACTGGCCTAATTGGCACCTTCACCTCAGTGCTCACAGAATGCACAGCAGTGAGCTCCTGCCTTGCTTTATGTAATTTCCCATCAGCTGTTTAAAGTCCTGTCTTGTAATTGCTGTTCTCTGACACTAACTGAATGGGAGATTTATAATGTTTAAATATTACAAATCTGAACCTTTTTTTTTCCCTGCTTTCCATAAAAACATGGAGTGAAACTGTCACTGCTGATTATTTGAGGGAATTTTACTAATTAGAATTGCATGAGAATTCAGGCTTTTGAGCTGTCATCTGTTCCATCCCAAGTACTGGAGGTTTCAGTAGCTTCAGATTTCAGAGTTGTCTTAAATATCTTACTTTTTCTGGCAAGTGATCTTGGAGATAACATTCTGGGGTCAAATTTTGCAGTTCTGCCTGTGTCTGGGCAGCTTTTCTGCTTCTGCAAGCAGAATTTGGCCCTCATGTAAGGTGTAACCTTTTGAGTCTTCTTCTTGCAAATGAGCTCAGCTGGCTGCAAGGATCTGCTTGTTCCAGTTGTGGCCATGCGTCTCCAGGTTTCTCTTACATTAAATGCGAAGTTCACAGGTGTTGGGATTCTCACAGAGCCGTTTGTGGGGGGACAGAAAGAGTACTTTGAAAGAGAAGTATTTGAAAGTATGCAAGCTGTGAGTTGCATGAAGGGCTATATGCCTATAGCCCACACAAACATGGCAGTATAACTAGAGCTCAGTGAACTTCGAAAGCAGTACTTAGTTGATAACATTTCTGTGGTAGAGTTTATCTATGTAGTGTGACCTCTGTTCTTCTGTTATTGAGGGTGCCTGTACAGGTTTTGGCTCTCAACAAGATATTTGGGAAGGAAAGCCATGCAATGCATCCCGTTCCTGAAACTGCAGTGGTGGATATTTCTGTAGATGAGCAACATGACACAAATGCTTGATTTTGTTTGTGCAAATGAGAGGGCCTTTGTGATGCAAAGCAGCATCCTCAAAAGGCAAATGTGCTTTTTTGGTTGTAAATATCCCAGCTAAATACTGCAGTAATTGCAAGCAGAGCTTGGCATTTTTCCTCTCTATTCTCTTACTCGTTATATTTTAACAAGTTCTCATGAGACTATTAAAATGTCTTAGTTTTTGGAACATGTGGCCTAGTGGGGATAACTCTGTCTACAGATGCAGTGAGTTGGCAGCTTGATTTTTGCATGTCTTTTCATTTCCCCCCAGATCCTGTGACCCAGTGTCACCTTTGGTCTCCCTCTGAAGGCCAGGGTGAGGGAAGTATGAGCAGGTGACTGATGATCACTGTCAATACAGCCTGCAGACAATATGGGAATTACTTTAGCAGTCTCCCACTCCCCTGCATTCCCTCCATCCTCTCTTAAATCAACAAATGCAAATAGCAGCTTCCTCATTTGCTGCTATCTCAGGGAGGCTGCCCAGGCAGCATGGGCTTTGTTGCAGTCCTGCCTATTAAAAAAAAGCAGCTTCAGCCCTAGGCAGAAGGAAAAATACCAGGGGGGACCTGATTCCCCCTACCCCCGTAATGGTTAATGCTGCTCATACTTGGTCCTCTGGCATACACAGGTAGGGAGATGCTGAGATAAGGTAGTGCTTGATGTGTGTGGTTCAAGAGGGCAGCATGAAGTGGCTGGAGCTGTTTGCATTGTTATTCTTTGTCCACTAAATGCCCTTCTGGAAGGGAATAGGAATTGCCCAGTGTCCAAAACCCAAAACTCACACCTGTGCTCCTAGAACCTGTTGACTTGAAAGTAGTGTGCATTTAACAGCAGCTATGTCTTTACTGTGCGAGAATAGAAATGCATTTGCTAGATCTCAGCATAGGCAGAAGCACAAAGAATTTGTTAAACAAGATTTCTTTACAAGAAAGAATTTTGTTCTATGCGTAGTTGTGTGGCACAAATAAATAAAAATAGCTGCATTTTAAATTGTTGTAAGTATAATACAATATGTAGTATTGTGTTGTACAGCATACAGTTGATACTGTTTTGTTTTCCAGAGACACAGCTTAACGTGGGTTGTCATTCAGCAATTCAGGACCGTAACAGTAATGCTGTGCCAGCATTCGATTAAAATTCTCTTCACCTTATTTTGTCATTGCATATGAAAATATGTTTTGGCATACATAAATAAAAGCAGAGTGATCACTTTGTACATCCAGAAGGTGGTCCTTCTCAGATACCTAGGGATATCAGGTGTGTCTTTGTTGTATTAGGATTATAACCAGCCATAATGAGGATGTTTCTTCTGAACTGCCATTTAGGAATGTTAGACTGAATCACGCAAATAGCAATGTATGTAAATGCTCCTACTGCTTTAGAAATGTGTGTCAGTAGTATTTGTATTTTATAAGATGTCTGTGGGCAGTATGTATTTTATCTTACAGTGGCTTTTTTCTGTTGCAAATACTTAATAGCAGTTAACTACTGAATAAAGATACAGAGTTAAAGGAAGAGTTGTAAAGCAAGGTGCTGGACTGTTAAGTTGAATATGATTCATAAAGCTAGACATTAAAACTGTTACTCAGTCTTTAAATATTTTATTTTCTCAATCTCTCATTTTAAAAATATCTTTGTGTTTTATTTTTTGTTTTACTTGTTTAGTAGAAAGCTTCAACATACTAATATTTTCAGGGAAGAAAGATTCCAAATTCACAAAAATACAGAATTAACAGCCCCCTGTGCTCCATTTCCAGTGAATTACTGCTTTGCATCAGGCAATCAAAGCCTGCTTTAACTCTAACTTGCAATACTTCTCTAAGTTATGTCGCATTAAGTTTATGCTGTTTAAGGTTGGGGTGAATCACATGAGTTTCATGATCAGCAAGATGCAGAGGGCTGTGATAGGGGCAGTGTGACACTGGAAAGTTGTCTAATTTTACTGTAAAAGTTTCAAATCATTTCAAATATGTTGTGTTTTTCTTTCCCATACATCTCAAGAAAGGTGGTTTGATGTCAAAAAGTTTCCTTAGTTCGTCTTCTACTTACCTGTCCTGCAACTTATGCATCTGTCTGCCTGCTAGCAGTTGTGCCAACAGAATGCAGTAATTTGTTGGCCACAGGGACTTAGTATTTGCTTTTTGTTGGCCACAGGTGCTGCTGTAGCATGGTGCAGTACATCTTTTCATTGAGGATATGTCCTCATGTTCTGTTCAGCATGCTTTTGGTGTTCTAATCTGTCCATTGGGAAGGGAATTGTTAAAATTCATCATGATTTCAGAGAAGAGCGAGTTGGGTGGAAAAGACCTGTTCACTAGGAGGTTTTAATTTAATGAAATCTGGTTACATCTTAGAGCCTCACACCAGATTTGCTGTCACAATGTATGCATTTTGGAACATATCCAAGTGGATATCTGTTGGGATCCCATATTGAATTGGGATGAGAGATTAACGCATCTCATGGGAGAAAATGACTTCAGTGTTAAGAATGAAGAAAAATGATACTTTGTGTTTGATTTTTGGAATCCCTTCTTCAAAATGGCATCAGGTAGAAAAATCTGGGTATGGTTATGTGAACGAACTTAACTTCCTAAACCAGCATCTCAGACAAATACCCATTAAAGACACTTTGCCTGTCATCAGTTTCTCATTGTCACTGGGATGATTTTCTTTGCTGCTCAAAGTTGTTTTGTAGCTCCCTAGAAGTAGTTTGCATGTCTTGTAATTGTGGAAACTACTCTTAGCAGAAAAGGGATGCATTATAGGCTGTATAATTTGTGGAGTATTTTTGAAGGCCTTCTTGATGAATGGCACTTTATAAATATTGTAATTAAATTATGGGAAGCATTTATAAGGTGAGTGGATTAAGTCTTGGATTAAGTTTTTTCCCAATTTTTATTTGAATGTTTTTTCTCTGAGGAAAGTCCCTCTAAAAGAATGGGTACAAAGAGTTCTTTCTTTGGCTTCAATGAAGTTCTATAGTTTCATGCCAACCGCTTAAGTTCAAAGTAAATAGTATATTCATTTTACAATGTAAATTGTGCAGTACACTTTTGTTTTTTTAAGCCTTTGTTAGAAAAGTTGCTTTCCATTGTTCATTTTGAGGTTTTCCTCCCCTTCCCTTTTGTTTTTGTTTTTCCTCAGTTTCCATTACAAAGAGCAGTGCAAAAATCCAATCTTCCCCTTCCAAAGTGACCCGGCGTTCAATGCAGTCTCCACAGAAATCTGCTCCAGTACCAGCGCAGCGGGGCAGGAAACCAGGTCGGGGCAAACCCCCTGGACAGTCTGCAGTTCCCAAGAAGGGCAGGTCTCCTAAAAATATTCCCCTGACAAAAAGCACCTCTCATACTGAAAATCTTAAAACAAGGAAAAAAAGTTTAAAACCTGGAAAAAAGGTTAGTCCTTATCTACTACTTTACTTTATATTGCAAAATTTTGTAGTGAGATTTTTTTATTATTATTACTTAATTTTCTGTCTTCTCTTCAGCCTTCAGGGCTTTACTGTTTTTAGCAACTGATTACAAGAAAAAATTTAGAATAGCTCTTCTGGAATATTTTACTATAAGGTCCTGTGGATTATTTTATTCCCAGACAAGATTACTGTTTTATTTATGGGTGAGTAATTGGTGTTGAAAAATGCTATTCTGAAATAGAAAGACAGAGAAGCCTTGAAGCTTTTCAGTTTGGGTTAGTTTGTTACTGAACCATATATATAGCTTGCGGTTTTTGGTTTTTTAGGTTTTTTTTCAGGTTTAGAAACAAAGAATTAAAAACAGGGAGGACTTTATTGCGTAATTTAGGCTTCTTAAGCATACAGTGGGATTTGCCAAATGAATCTCATGGATACCCCCTAATCTTGGAGCTTCTAGTAGCATGAAGCAGGAAGCTTCTTTTTCTCTAGATGTGGGCCTAATTCTGTCCTGGTCTGAAAGGCCTGATGCCTTTCTCCCTGCCCAGCTGAGTCAGACCTGAGTGCTGGCAGCTGCCTCCAGCTTCTGCTCTGGTGGAGCTGTTTGGTCAGGTACACACTGGAGCTGCTGTCCCCTCGCCCCTCTTCCTGCTGCCACTGACACCAGTGCTGGTGGATGAGCAATCTCCGAGTGAGCCAGTTCAGGCAGCTCAACTGGTAGGCAGCTAGCAGAGCATCCATCCCTCCTATTTCCTTCTTTGTCTGCTCCACCCCAAAAAAGCACAAATGCTGCAGCTGCTGCAAGGAGGAATAGGATCACAGCAGGGCAGACTTAGGGCAATTTGGATTGCCGTGGAACTAGTCTATTTTTTGAAGCTTCCTCATGCACAACAGGCTGTCCAAGACAAGTAGCAATCCTGCAATGTCTTTCCTCAGGCAATTTGAATCTGTCCTTGTGCTCTTTCCTGCTTTGCATTAGCACTGGTGAGGAGGTAGGGGGCAGTGCTTTTTCCTGAGTGGTTTTTTTTTTTTTCCTGTGTCCCTTTTCCTCCCTAAAAGAATCAAAAAGTAGAACTTTTGGGGCTTTTCTCCTCCAGTCTGTATCAGTGTGGGCTGTCGGATCTATTCCTAATGATGCGTGGGAGAAACTGGAATAATGGCAAGATGGGGATTCTCCCTTCCAGTGATCATGCTGATCAGAGTGAAATGCTAGTGAAAGAACATTATTAGAGCATAGCTGGAAGCTCTAGTATGAAACTGGAAGCAGCACTTCCTTGAAATGATGATCACAAGATAAGAAATTATTTTGGGGACCGTAAATTGAAAGCTGAGAACTCTTCTCTGCTGCTGACCCCTTGCAGTCAGACATCCAAACTGGTAGGCTACTGATGGAATTGGTCTCCAGTTTTGTTTCTGTCTTACTTGGTGTATAAAAATGCTCAGCAACAGAGATTAAAGAGGAGAAAGGTGCTCCTATCCAGTCTTAGCTGGTGAGTGAGGTGTTCTTCATAAGTCTGGACGGGGCTTTAAAGAGCAGCATTGAACACAAGACTGTCATATCTTAAGGTCTTATTCAGGTGTGGTAGGATGTGCACTTGCCTGTAAGAATTTTGTCCTCTAGCTCTCATTAAAAAGAAATTGAGAGGCTTTATCTGTGTTTTGAAACAGTAGTTGGAGGCACCATGCCATTAGAAGAGGCTTCTGGGCCCTGGGTGTCTGAAAGTGTCTGCTTGGAGCATTTGGCACCTGGTTTGTGTGAAGTGCTTGGAGGTACTGTTTGGGGAATGGGTGTTAGTGCTGACATACCCTGTCCTGAAGGCAGCAAATCTGAGGTACCTGTGTGCACTCCTGATTTCCTCTGGGGGACCAGGCGACAGAGAGGTTTTGCAAAATCTAGGTTTGATACAGATAATTTGGGATTTTTACTTTGTTAACTTTAGCATTGAAAACTTGAAAAATTAGCTCATTTTGAGAATTCACAGAAGGCTGTTACTGCTTTGGTAAGTGGTTAAATTGCCAAGATGTTATACATATGTGCAAACTTTTCTTTGGACTATTACACCTGTTAGCATAAGGGTAAAGAGAGGAAATGGAGCTTTGTGGGAGTTCTGCAGACAGGGTGTGTCTGACATGAAGTGCAGCCATACAGCCTGTACACCTCACAGTGTGTATGCAAATATGCAAGTGGTATGTGCCTAAAGGCTTGAAAGTGGTTTTTTTCCACCCACCCCCTAGACTGATGCAAAAAAACCCCAGCCCTCCACATGTTGCACTAAATGGCTGTGCTTCAAGTGTGAGCTGGCTATTTGGTATA
This sequence comes from Phainopepla nitens, assembly GCA_013400175.1. Classification (NCBI taxonomy): domain Eukaryota; kingdom Metazoa; phylum Chordata; class Aves; order Passeriformes; family Bombycillidae; genus Phainopepla; species Phainopepla nitens. The sequence continues at coordinate 656,848 of VXBQ01001252.1, read as the reverse complement.
TTTAGGGACATTGGTATCTGCCTGTCTCTGCAGAGCTGTTTGAATTCCTTTGCCCCTTTAGGTTTGTTATGCTGCAGTATTTATCATTTTGCAGATATTAACTTTTATCATACAGCTAGAAATGTTGAGCTGGTGCATCATTTTTCTCCTTTATTTAAAATTTTTCTAAGCTCTGTAAGTATGAGATGCATGTTGGATTTTGTTTTTCATTTGTTTCTCACAGCTTGCACTGTATGTTTTTATTTTTCCATTATAAAGAAGAAACCTCTGTACGTCTCTTTCATTATATTTTAAAAGTACAATTTACATTACATAACAGTGCAAAGAATTCCTTTCAGAATTTCTTGAGGAAACCCCTTGGTCTGAGTGTGGGTACCAGCCCTAAATTCAACCCCACAGAAAGAGCTTTTAAGCATGAGGGTGAAGCTGGTGGAGTTGTCCTGGTGGCACAGGCTGTGAGCTCTGCTCTCTGCAGGCAGACAGAGCTGGCAGGGGCCAGCCAGTCCAAGCCACTGTGCCCAGCCCTGCTGGGAATGTGGCCTGTCTCATGAAACAGCATGGCTCTGGGCTCACAGCTGGCTGCCCATCACTGGAGAGGTGCAAAATGAGAGCCTCAGCTGAGCAAGTACACTGTGCTACACTCTCTTCTGAGGGAGAAGGTAGGAAACAGCCATCTAGTCTCACCACATGTGTGTACTGGTGTGGAGAGGGGACAGTTCCTCTTAGTTTAGTGTTTGTATTTTGTTTTCATGCCTACATTTTTCCCCATTTCCTCATCTTTTCCCTCAATTCAACCACCCATTTTTAGTAGCATGGTTAAAGAAAACTGTCCCCCCACAGGAATCCCTGCTACAAGGGGCCTTCAGGAATGTTGGTCTTCAGATCAAAACCTCAATCTTCCCAAGTGCATTTTTTTTCTCTGTATTAAGGATGGAGACCTTTCTATCACCCAGAATAATACATCTCTACTTGGTTCTGTGCCACCTGTGCCACCTCAATTCACAATGCAATGCCAAGCCTTGGCAGTCTGTTCCTCGTGTTCATGGTGATTCCACCCAATGTTATGTTGCCAAGTACTTTCTCCACCAAGCCTATCTTCTCCGAACCCTAAGTGGCACAGAATTTTTCTTTAAAGTGCCCTGGATTTCAGAAGAAAGTTAATTTCTTCTTTCTAGGTGTTGTGAAGAAGTTAAGCACAGCTTCTTTTAGGAAGGTATATATTCTGATTGCCTTCTCCATGGTTTTCATGTTAGAAAAAAGGCTGCTTCTAACACTGAAAAGGATAAATACTGCTAAATAGAAGAGGGCTTAGCCTTCCTTAGCAGATTGACTGAATTTTTACTTCACTATATATCAGTTTTCATGGTAAATCCTTACCACATGACCACAAATCTCTGCTGCATTCAGCAGTGTCAAGACCTTGGGTAATCTCTTACATTCCTAATTTTTGCTAGGTAAGAGAGTCAAAATGTAATCTGTTCTCATGCAGGAATAAGCGGTGAACGGAAAAGTGATGACCTCAAATTTATGATTTCTTTTATTTTGATGTATTTTCAAAGTATGTCAGAACACATCACCGATCTCTTCTCTGGTGACCGGTGACAGGACTCAAGTGAATGGCCTGAAGTTCTGTCAGAGAAGGTTTCAGTTGGATATCAGGAAAAGGTTCTTCATCTGGAAGGTGACTGAGTGCTGGAACAGGCTCCCTAGGGAAGTGGTCACAGCACCAGGCCTGACAGATCTTGAGAAGTGTTTCGACACTCTCAGGCACATGGTGTGACTCTTAGGGACGTCCTGTGCAGGGCCAGCAGTTGGACTCAGTGATCCTTTTGGGTCCCTGCCAACTCACTGTATTCTGTGATTCTGTGAAATGTCTTCAGTGAGCACATCTCTTTTCTAAACCCCAGTCCAAACCAAATTACAACAAAATTCTCTTTTCCTCAAATGGAGAAGGTAATGCACATGGACCGATCTCTAAATCACTGTGCTCTGAATTCTGGTTATCTTGTGTATGATAAGCTGCAAATAGGTTTACTTTGGGAAAGGAGAAGGTTTTGGCAACCTGCATGACTGGATTGTACCTACGGGCTTGTTTGATATGTTGCATGAAGCACCTGAAAATTCCTGGAAGTGATTACTTGAGAATTTCAACCCCTTTGAAACAAGCTGAGGGAAAATACAGGTGCACTGTAATGTTGACACCTAGATGTGACTTAGGTTTTTTATGGCAATACATACGCAGCCCAACTAACTTACTTGAGCTGTGATAAAGCCAGGAGGAAGGGCATGGGCAGGAAAATACCCTGAAATACCTCTTCCTAAGATTTTTTGAAGAGTAATGAATTAGTATATAAAGCTCTTTCTTTTCCCACTTTTTAGGTGAAGGTGGGTTCCTTTCTAAGTAATTTGTCTTCCACTGCATTACTAAAGTAGCTGTAGCTGCAAAGTGACAGTTTCTGGTCTTCCTTTCCTGAACTTCCCTTCCCCTTCTCTGCTGTGTGTGGTACTTTTCTAGTAAGGAACCACACACATTCATTAAGATGGCAACTGATAGCAGAAAGGTTGGGCAGATTCCTTAAAAAACATTAAACATTTTGACTGTTTGGTTTTTTTTTTTTCTCTTAACAGAAAAAAAACTTGCCAGAACAACTGACTCCTACATCTCCTTCTCCTCAGTCATCTCCTGAGGGGGAAAATGGCACTACGCGGATGCTTAAAGATGGAATCAGTTTGTCTGGTGCCACTGCAGCAGTTATATCCACAGGTAAAAGACAAAGAAAAAAAGGGTGTGAAGTGGCTTCCATGTCAAGCAGTTTCATTTTATGAAGAATGTACTGCCAACTCATTACTGTAAATCATTATCCAGCTGCCTTATTTTTTAAAGATATTTGTAAGAGCCAGAGTTACTTTTCAGAACTAGTATTTTGATGCCTGCATTATAGCAATAAGTGCTGGGGCACAGGGATTTTTGATAAATCTGCTAGACCTGGCAGTTTGTTCCTGTGTGAAGAGGGAAACTGTACAGTTCTTTCATGTCTGTCCCACTCCTTAACGTATGAAATGGGAATAGATGTAGCTAAAAGCCCATATGATATTCTGATCCCATGCAGGCTGTACTGTAATGTAACAGAGTGGAGATTTTATCTCTATATAGCCTTATGTGAAAAGAAACAACTCTCTTAAAACCCAGCAAAGGCAATCAGAGAGAATACATTCCTCTTTCCTCATGTTTGCTTTTTTTTTTCTCCTCTAAATATAATGAAATGTGTCTTGAAAAGGATTGGCAGAAAAGAAATAAGCTAGCAAATGAACTAACCCATTGAGGAACTGGTAACCCTGCAGTGAAACAATTCACATATTGTCAGCCAAAATCTCAGAACTTTCTAAAAACTCCATAAATTACAATAATTTTGCTTGGGGTGCTTTTTTACATTTAAAACCTGTTTTTACAATAGAAGTTGTCAGTCTCTTCTCGCGCCCAATTTCAGTCATGGATGAGGGGAAACATGTACCTTTTTCCTAGGAAAATAAACCTTTTGCAAGGCAGTTGTTGAGCCCAGACAGAAAATGCCGTACTATTATTGTTGATTTGTAGCTTTGATTATCTGTACAAATAGGTTTGGTTCAATTTGCAGACATCAGAGAGTAAACAGATATGCAGGAAGACATTACATCATTAAAACTGTGTAAAAAAGTGTAGAAATACTTTATTTTTAAAAGCTCAGGGTTTTTATCTAAAATCAAACTACAGTTCAGAAAAGATGTCAGTGTTTTGTGTAATAGAATGCTTAGATTTCTCAATCACCACAGAGGCACATTTTTTCATTAAGCTGTAATAATGTCTTGGGTGCATTCTTGGTCATGTGGCAGCCAGGATGAACAAGAAAAAAAAAATCACCACTTACATGTTTCCCATGGTCTTCTGCCTTGGCAGTTGTTTTGGAAGACAGTTTCACATTGTCTCTTTAAAAGTACTTACAGAAGTCCTATATGATTGTTTTGTGCTAGACTTCAAACCACCTTAGAGTGTCTGTAAAGAAGTATTTATTTAGCAGACAAGACCACATTGCAGTGTGGAAATCCTGTGAGTGGTTCAGGTTTTCCAAAGCTCCAGGCCTTCGGCAGCTACTCTGTGTGATGTATGTGTTAGTGCTGTATGGGTGCTTCAGAATGAGCATCAGTGGCAGATATGTAACACCGGGTTCTGTTTGTTGCAGCTTCTCAAATAGAAAAAAAAATTAGGCAGTGACTTGGTAAGGCCTGCTTTGTGGAATTGTGACTTGGTAGTTTGGGATACCTGCCAGTAATTTGTACTTTACTGGAACTAGTGTTTGAGCAGAGATGAGTCAAAACACAAGCACAGGTCATGTCAGCTTTGTTACATTAGTGAGGTAGAAGAGGGCTTTGGAAGGCAGGAAAAAAAGTGAGTTTAGGATTCAATCAGGAAAATCTTGGTAGAAGAGCACATTCTGCATGCTCTGAAAGTATGTGTGGGTGCTCAGCTTCTGGAGTTGTCCAGTATAACTTTTCTGCAGGATTAAAGCTAAAATGACATTTTACAGTTCTAACTTGGAAACCTGTCTTGGTTCCTTGGCAGTAAACATGTTTTGTACCTTTTCAGTGTGTGTTTATGTGAACAAACATGGAAATTCTGGGCCTCACCTGGATAAGAAGAAAGTTCAGCAGCTTCCAGACCATTTTGGACCAGGTCCTGTCAATGTGGTACTTCAGCAGGCTGTGCAGGCTTGTGTGGATTGTGCCTATCAAGCCAAAACAGTCTTTGGATTTCTGAAATCTGGCCATCATGGAGGGGAAATGATAACTGGTATGTGAAGATACTCTGTTTCTTTTGTTTCTTTACTTGTTGAACTTAGCTGAAATGGATTTATATAACTTTTGTAGCTGTGTGAACACAGGTGTGAACATTGATAATGTATAATTTATCTTACTCTGAGTTCAGAGTGATTTGAACAATTCTTTAAATTGAAATAAAGCAATAGCAGTGTTTAAATTACAAGTGCACAATACAGTTAGTTTCTTACTAAGTAGAGCTTGCGTACCTTATTTAGCAGCTGTAGCCAAACACTTGTCAATTAAACTCACAAGTGAAATAATCTGCTTTATTAGTTCAATTCATTCCCATAATCTTATCCATGCATCGTGTTTGTGTTCTTAAAGCATTAACCAAGTGGGTGACAAGTCTCAAACTAATCTGTTTAGCTTCCAGGCAAGTGATTCCACATGTTAAAGTTGCTGCTGCCTCCCTTACCCCATTACCCAGAAGTGCAGCAGTATCTTAGGTCACTCTTCATCCACCTATGTCACCTATTACGGAATAAGTTTATTTCTATTATATATTGATGGCAGACCTGTAGATAAGGTATCTCTATGTCTCAATCTGAATAGCTGCTGCTTGACTTTTTTTTCCTTCTAGGCTAGGAAATATTCTATGTATAACAGCTCATCAATTCATAATTCCATGAGTGGCGGTAAAAGACTTGGCATTACTTTAATCTCTTTACATTAACACCAGATGTGAAAGATGATTAGTGGAATAGAGGTTCAGTTAAGTACTCATGAAGATGTTGCTGTCTAGCTGTATTTAAAGAGCAGCACCCCAACCTGTGTATGGCAGAACTGCAGTGAGCCTTGCTTAGGCATCCCCCTGAGTTTGTGCACAAAATGGATGCTGCTTCTCTGCTGTGTAGTAAAGGTTTAATGCCATCGTGTATATGGGGTTTTGAAACTGGTACTGCTTTATTTTTTCAATATATATGAACATTTGTTACATTATTAACACCTTGCTGTACTTATTTCAGACAAGTCAATTTTCTAGAGCAAAATGCCCTGAGATATTCATTGCCAGTATTCTGTTTGTGATTGTTTATCTTGGAGGGCTAAATCACAGGCCAGTGGCATCTCTGGGCTGTGACTGAGTAATTGAAAATAATAATTTGAAACAGAAATTTCAGATTCCTTATATAGTTGTGGCTTGTTTGCATTCAAAAATTCTGTATGAAAAGAATTTACTGTTGTGCACCTGGCTTCACCCCAAGACCTGTATTCTGGATTTGAGGAACCTGGAGATGTGGGTGCTCTGGAAGCAGAGACCTGGTCTGGCTGATAGTGAGCCACAAGGCCCCAGTGGGTTTCTGGTGTTCTTGAGCTCTTGCTTCTCCTTGGCTTGTCAAACAGGTAGCTGAGAAGTGGCTGAGCAAACATTCCTTGTCATTTTATCAAAAATTTGTGTGTGATGAATTTTGTGAAGCGTAAAATATGACTTAGATTAATGTAGCACATTACATCTAGCTGTGCACATGAATAGTAAGGAAGAAGAGGGAAGCAGCAGTAGAATAAAATAAGGAATTACAGTTGTAGCCTTTTTGTTTTAAAGTGGGTTTGGAGGGTGGCTTGTTGTTCAGGTTTTGTTTGGGGTTTTTTTTTAGACTGTCAATAAAAAAAAAAAAGTTGTGGCAGAGAATAAGCAAAGAAATCTAAGTCTTTTGTGAACTGATGCTTTTATAGAAAATATTATACCTGCTGTAGGAGGAAACTGTGTGCTGATGAGGACATGGATAAAATAATCTTACTAGAATACATGGAATAATTAGTGGGTTCTTTTGGTTCATCTGCCAAAGAAAATAATTGGTTTGAATAAAATTAAATTTAGGATTTTTCCATCTTTTCTTTTTCAAACAAAGGCACAAACTATTTTATTTTTGCTTAATGCATAAGCTTTCAATTCAGGCAAATAAAACAGAAAGGAAATAAAGGCTTGATTAGCAAGACCACTAATGGTGATGGTGTCGGCCTCTTTTTTCTCTTTGTAGCACAGAGACGATGGTGTTTGGTGGGATGAAATAGATTGAGGCTCAGATAAATTTTCTCAAGCAGAGAATTAAAATCTAGGATGAGTTTTGTCACTGTCAGAAAAACACATTTCTCTGGCTGTTTCATTCTCAGTCTTTCTCCCAGCTTGAACCTGGTATATAAAACATACTTAAAGAATGGAAGGTGAAGAAATGTGTATAATTCCTCATCCTGAAGGCTGGGGTTGCACATGCAAGCTCCAGTCCCTATTTATATATCATTAAAATTGAGGTTACTGCACCTCAGATGTACTCCTTTTTATTTTCTCCCCTAGCATTTATGTGGGAAGTAAGATGCTTATGTTTTTTCCCAAGCAGAGTAGACAGCTGAGCCTGTGGATCTGGATCCCACACCCTTGGTTGGAGTTTGTATGGTTGCCCTCAGGGGTTAAGAGTCCAGGGAGCTGCTTTTGCACTGAATCTTAATTTGCAGATTTTTCTCATGGAATGTTTTGCTGGGGCAGTCACAATGCCTCAGCTGTTTCTTGCTTTATCCTCCTGATGGCTCTTGAATAACATTGTTCTTTCCAATGTTTTTTTTCAAAATTAGAAATTAAGGGCTATAGAATAAGTGATTTCCCAAAAGCCATCTAGGAAGATCCATAAGGCAATATTATAGAGCATTTTAACTTTCTGCTGTAGCTAACTACTACCTTGCAGTAAATTTGTCAGGAGGTCAAGCTATGGTAGGTCTCACAGCCCATTTGCTCTCCAGAACTGGTTGAGTTCCAAGCAAACATTTGCCTTTGGAGACCCCTTCCCCAAACAGGATGTAGAGGACCTTGTGTCTGAGCCACATGTGGGACTGTTAATCATTAGCATTTCATCTGGGCATTGGAGCCTGGAAAAAACCTAACAGGCCATGGAAACACTTCGGTCCTGTAGTACTGACTCCTAAAACCTCAAGCACTTGCACTGGTCAGTCTGTCGTGAAAGCAGATGGGAGAGGCAGCACATTGTTGATGATGGCTGGTTAACTCATATTAATCAGAAGCTCCCTTACATCAACAGTGTATGTAATTGAGACTTCAGATTTCCTAAGGAAGCCTAAAGTATGCTAGACTTAGGCATTTTCTTTGGTTTTGTGTATATTATCTGTCTCTTTTGTAGCACAATATGGAAATATTTCTGAACTCAGGTCTGTGAATAAAGGCTTTCTTGTCATTTCTGGCTTTTTTCTTTTTTTTTTTTTCCTTTTTTTTTAAAGCATCTGCTACCAACAAAATGTGATCCTTTAAAGCTCTGCTTATCATTTGGAAACTTATGTTAACAACAGAAAGCTGCATGACAAGCTGAAAACCGAAAAGACAAATTGATGCATAAACCTGGTGTTTATGCCACTTCTTTTCAGCCCTAAGCTTAAGTTACAAATTTGTTCCTGCTTTGTTCTAAAGTCTTCCTAATTGCAAGTAACTAAAAGTTTCAGCTGATGTAATGGTAATTATCTATCTGTGTATGTGTAGTATTGAGTCTTTTCCAAACCTTACTAATTTTCAGAAAAAAGAAAAATATCCTCAGCTGACACACTGTTTGAGGGCAAGGAAAGAGGTCAATGAGGAAAAGACATAGGCACATGTCCAGGCTCTTTGTAATCACTCCGTTTAAAGACAACAGATCCATTTGTGGCTGCTGTGGTATCTCTGCCACCTAACTCCTGTTGAAATAAATGGGAGCTTGACCACTGTGGTGTTGACAGCAGGATGGATTTCTCTAGTGATAAAATAGCAAATGGCAAAACAGTTTCTGAGTCGAAATTTAAATGGTAATGGATGCCAACACCTTACCACAAGTATTCTCCATTCAATTAGAAACTGAGGAAAAAAAAAAAGTTAAATTGTTTTAAATTGTTTTTTTCATTTCTTCAGGATTTTTTTTTTGGCACTTTTTTTTTAATAACTGGGCTTTTTGTTGATTTTTTGGAGGATTTTGGGGATGTTTTTAAGCAACTGTTGTAAAAGGTCTTTCTTGTGCTATCTCCTGCAAATAGGTGGTGGAGAGCTTGCTGCTTTATAAGCAATGGAAAATCCACCTAAAGTTTTGGTGGTGAAGGAGTAGTTGTTAAGTTTTGTTATACTGGTGTGAATCCAAAATTATTTTATTAAAATAAGTTCTCATAGATCAAATTTAAATTTAAAAATTGATCCAATGGAAGGTGAAATCAGTTCTTTGGATATAATTTTTTTAAAACTATCAGAATGATTGTTTACTCCTCTCATGTCTTGCATGGTTTAAATCAAGTCTGGATGTCTTTTCCTTTAAGTTAATGATGGTATTTTACTATACTTCATGATGCTTGGGGGATGTTTGACATAATCTTCTTATTCACAGCTTCCTTTGATGGGGAAAAGCATGCCATCAATCTTCCTTCTGTAAACAGTGCCTCATTTGTCCTGCGCTTCTTGGAGAAACTCTGCCAGAGTCTGCAGTGTGATAATCTCTTCAGTAGCCAGCCTTTCAGCCCTTACATGGGATGTGCACATAGTCCAATGGAGTATGATAGGAATAAGCCAGGTACTGTTAATCACTTGTTATTTTCAGGTGCTGATACTTCTGAGAAATGTGGGGACTTCATGAAATGCAACTTCTTAGTCTTTCTGTGACATGAATTGCTTGAAATTAATACACTTCAGTTCTTAGTGAATTGGTTCCAGTGTGGAAGTGCTTTGACAGTAATGGATAGGTCATACCACATGTGCAGAAATAATTTTGTTCAGCAAACTTCTTGTAGGTAAGCCAGAAAACATATGTACTTTACCACAGCGATACTGCCAAAAAGACAAGCTCAAAACTTCACATTTCATTTGTTAAATTTATGTTCGGCTCATAAAATAAATTTACCAAAAGATGCTTCCTGTCTGTAAGAAGGCACTTCCCCTGAAAGAGAATCCAGTCTAACCCTTCCAACACAAGTACAAAGTCTTTTCTTTCTCTTTTCACCTTACTTAGGGATGGCTTGAAAAATTTTACATTCTACTTTGTACAGTCCTGTCATCTAGTAGAAAAACTTGTGAAATTGGCTGCTTGTGAAATTTTGTGGGAGTCCAGTACCTTTGCTGCACCAGGAACATAGAGTGAAGGGGAGATTAAATCAGTTGCCCAACATCTCCCAGCAGGTTGTTTGTAGGACCTGGTATTACAAGTCTCTGATGAAGCCAGGAGTCACAACTGAGACAGCCTTGTTGTCAAAACAATTTCACAAGATTTATATTGGGAATAAAGCTTCCTCAGAGCTGTTTGATAGCTGAGTATGTGTTCCAGGTGCTGGTGTAGGAATTTTTTTTTCCTCTTTCCAATGGAGAAATTATGTTTATAATTCCATCTATCATATGAAAGTTCTTAGTTTTAACTATTCAGGAAAGTAGATAGGGTCAAGGTAATTCAGCTTTGAAATTTTGTATTGACGTGACTGAGTCTGTTTGACACAGGGAATGGAAATCTAACCTGGTAAATGGCTGATGTCTGTCTTTGCTTCTGTCTCTGGACTTTGCCCATGAGCAGCTTTATACTAGAATAAATAGGTAGTGACTGTTCCTCTCCACAGCCAAAGAAGAAATGCCCGAAAACAAGAGTGCTAAACGATACCCTCAGGACTCTCCACCATACACTGCTCCTCTTTCTCCTAAGCTTCCCAGAAACGATGCTCATCCATCTGAAGGTAATTACATTATGTCAGAATTATATGTGAGGATTATTTATGGTTTCAGTATTTCTAGTCAAAAAGGGCTGAGTACAACATATGTGTCTGGTTTGTCTCTAGCCTTTGACAGGTCAGGGTGGAAGTATGTTCATTATTGATCACTGGCACATATTTTGCACTTAAGGAAGATCTGCTGCAAGTTCCAGCAGTGCTTCTCCTAAATCTGCAGTCTTTTCTGTGAAGGGGCTCAGGCACACAGGTGGCAGATGAAGCCTCCTGCTTCATTCATATAGGGCTACTGAGCAGAAAACCAATTGCCTTGAAATGGGTTAGGAGATAGATTGGAAGCAGCTCTTAACTCTAGGCTGGGTTCACTAAGTGAATAAGGGTGCAGCTTGATGATACAATTTAGCTGAGTTTATGGCTAGCTGCCAGTGGAAGTTGTGCTGCTCCTGCTTTCCTTTCCTCCTTGTCCCTGCTGTGAGTCCTAGCTCACCCCCTGCTCCCTTTCCCTGGCTGGGCAGTGAGCTGAAGCAGTGAGCAAAAGCACAGAAAAAACCATTCTGGTGAAGAATCTTGTTTTACTTCTCTGAGTGACTCTCTGTGGGCTCGGATGGGCGCAGGGAAGGGCTGAGTGGAAGGTGGCCATGGCCAGGGGAGCGGTGTGGCCTCCCTGTGGCAGCTCGCTCTCAGGTCGGTGTAGTTCACAGATAAAGTAACACTTCTTCCTGTGCTGCAGCTCAGCTGCAGTAACTGAGCACGTGTCTAGTCTTAGTCTGCCTCAGATGTGAAGGAAAGCATCTACATTTGAATGTCAGTGTGAGAGACACAGTAAAATGGTTGAGTATTTGCTACTTAACCGGTTAAGACATGGTAAGTCTGATATGTACTTTCTCTTGCAGCAAGATATTTGCACATCATTACCAAAGGCTTTTTTGGTGTATAATGGAGATTAGTTATTTTTTCCTCCTTTTTTTCTTTCTTTTTGTTTGTGATCTTGAAATGATTTTGTATCTATTACCATGAGTGGGGGCAGGATATCTCTTCTGTGCATATTAAAAAGCCATAAGACTACAGTTAAAGCAGAAAAGGATGTAAAATTAAAATGTTCCAAAAGATAGCTTATTTACAATTATACATCTTATTATTTTGTGTATATATAACATATTAACATCTTTATATTCCCTGTAGCTGTTATTATACACTGTTCTGCATTGATTATTGACTTCTGTGTCTTCACAAAAGAAGCTCTGGTTTAATTCCAGAAATACATTATCTATCTAAGTCATAGTTCTGGTACTAACTTAATAAGTGTGGAGCACTTAATAACGCTCAAATGAAGTTGTTTCATTTGGAGCAAAACAAATGTTTAAGTAGATCTGCAGTATCTTGTAAGAAGTCTTATTTAAGTAAACATGAGTGCACATACTGTATTTTATTCCTTGTTTGCTCGTGGATCTTTTACAGATGGAGTCAGTGTACCCTTTAAAATACGTTTTAAGATCACTAGTTCATTGTAATGTTGAGTTACTTGAATAAAAAAATAATTAAAATAAGTGTTTTTCCATGGTTTCAAATGTTTGAATTTGTACTCTGTGCATTTTAACAGGCAAAGTGTTCTCTAGCATTGTGTGTTTCCCATTAGGGCAATGTCCTCTGCTGAAAATCTGGAGGCAATTTTGTAGCGGTCAGTCATGGGTTGGTTAACAAGAAAGATCTGCCCCCAAAAAGTTCTGGTTCCATTGAGACACAGTTGTCTTAAAATAGTTGTTTTGAAATATAATTTGAAGGCAAAATGGAGTAATTGTGGGAAACGGTCTTTCAAACAGCTCGTTTTCCTTCTGATCTGCTCTGGGATATGCTTTGCAGATTTTGCTACCTTTCCTACTCACTAACAGTTTCTTCTTAAAGTTATGAAAGATAAAGGAGGAGGGAGTGGGAAGTAACTCAGACTCCCTTCCCCTGAAAACAGAGTGTTCCTACTACTGTGTCCAATTACATCATTTTGTTATGTATGAGACAGAACAACTGGCTTCGAATTCCCAGAAGAGCCTCAAGAAAACAAAACATCCAGTTCCTGCTAAGGCTTCAGTGCCTAAACAGTCTGCTGTCATCCCTACATTTGAAACTTAAGGCCTCTTACTGGCCTTTCATTAATCTACCCAGAGGTCAGGCATTCTGCAGTGGAACCTCCCATCTCTTTCCATACCTCTGTTATTCACAGCTGCTCAAAATGCTGAGGTAGGCGAACTGTGTCACCCCATGGATTGCAATGCTCCATTTGCTAGATGCCAATTTTGCTGCATTTTCTGTGTAGAGAAGCTGGGTGGATGGATCTGAAAGTGGATTGGATACTGTAGCTACTGAACAGAAAGCCTTCCCTAAAAAATGATGGGAAATATGCCAGCTTTTACACCTTGTGTATATGAGTTTAGAATTTACAGTAAGATAAATTCAAATGCTGATATCTTGGAGGAAAAAAGCAGAGTTGATCTTTCCCATACCTAGTATTTGCTTCAGGATATATCCCAGAGAGAAATCTGGGATATAACTGGAGTGAATACAATTAAGTTCTTTTGCAATGCAGTAAATTTTTAACATCTTTTTTCGACAGCAATCTTGACAAAGATAATGTAAACCAATTATTTCAAAAACCAAAAAAAAACAACCTATACTCGGGTTCGTGCTAGTTTACTATAAAAACTTAATTTTTTTTTTTTTAATATGTTACATGGAGTGGGCTGATACATGCTTGAATACTCCAGTTGAAACTCTCTGCTGGGGAGTGTTGTCTCCATTGTTTCATCCTACCTTTCAAGACTTCTGAAATCTGAATCTGAAGGTTCAGTCAGTTCAACCTTATGCTTTTTCATACAGCTTTGCTGTAACAATTTAAGGTATCACCTCTGCCTTTTGGCCTTGGACTGAGATGTGGTTTCCTTCTCTACAGCTCTAATTTTCCCTTGATTGGCTGCTTTCTAATTTTATAGTGTGCATCATTGACTTCATCTCTTAAAGTCTCTCTGAAATTCTATGGAATGATACCTTTTGTTTTTAATCTTGGTAAGTTGCTGTAAGTACTTCTGAGAAATATAAAGGCTTTTATTTTCTTGTTTTTTCCTTCGAAAACTTCAGTTGCATCTTCTTTGCTTTTGTGATTCAGGTCTGACAAACTAGAAAGTTTAGGAGTGGTTATTTTGAAAGTTACTTATATGAAAGAGAAGGACTTGTATCCATAAAAGCTTCTTTATTCCATGACTGTCAAATTTAGTAAAAGATTTAGATCACCTTGCAGATAAGGAGTCCAGGATGGCTGGACATAAAGATACAGGAGCAGGCTGTCCTCACATGCTGAAAGACAAGCCTGCACAGAAGAAGACTGTCCTGGCTGAACAGAAAGGTTTGGCTGGAACTCAGGAAAAAAAAGGACCTTTGGAAGAAGGGACAGGAAAATCAGAAGGATTACACGGATGCTATTAGGTTATTCAGGGTGAAAATTAGAAAGGTTAAAGCCCAAATAGAACTTAATCAGGCTACTGCCATAAAAGACAAGAAAACTTTTGTCTCATTTTTCCCAGCAGTCAGGGATGGGCTAGGGAGAATCTCAAGCCTTTGTTGAATGTGGGGGGAAACAAAAGTAGCGAAGTTTGAGGAAGGGTGTTTGAAATACTTCTTGCCTCCATTTCCTCTGTCTTTAGTACTAAAATCAGTTGTTCTCCATGTACCCAGCATCCTGAACTGGAAGGTAGGGATGGGAAGCAGATTGAAGCCCCCACAATCCAAGGGAAAATGGTCAGCACTTAAGACATGCACAAGTCTCTGGGACCATGTAGAATCTACCCAGGAGTACTGAGAGAGCTGGTGGAGGTGCTCACCTCCTTTCACCTTACTGTGCTCTACAGTTTTTTAAAGGAGGTTACTGGGAGATGGGAATTCATATTTTCTCCCAACTAATGCTTCTCCCAAGTGGTATGACAAGAGGAAATGGCCTCAAGTTGCTCATGGACAAGTTCAAATTGAGTATTAGGAAACATTACTTCACTAAAGGCTTGTCAGGCATTGGAACAGGCTGCCCAGGGTTGAGTCACCGGCCCTGGGGGTATTTAAAAGACATGCAGATGTGGCTCAGTGGTGAACACAGTAGTACTGGGTTAACAATGGTCATCATGGCTTTTTCCAGCCAAAACGATTCTGTGGTGCCATTCTGTGATTCTATGGTCTTGCCTTACCAAATTGACCAAGTAGGGAACTGGTTCTCTGAGAGCCTTTAATTCTCTTTCAGGGTTATGCTGTTTGAAGGTCAAAATACACATAACAATTCTCCACTGTACTACACTTCAAACAGGTTTCAGAAAGAGAACCTGAGACCTCATGAAGCAAGTTGAAAGCATGCTTGGGAAGCTCACTGGGTTTTTTAGGAAAATACTCTTCCTTTGGTTTTAATTGGGCTTTTGCCCAAGAAATTCTTTAAAGTTTTCATATAAGAAGGATAGTAAAAAGCTTGTTTCAGGAACTTGTTTTGCAGAACATACTGGTTCTTATTCCAAAGAATATGTTGCCTTACTAGCATATGTTTTATAACTTCAGTAGAGTTATTTTCAAGATGGTAGTGTGGGGCTTACACTTCTGTGAACCTGTTAGCTATATTTTTCCAGCTCTTAACTCTCCTGCCAAAGCAGCATTTGTTTCATACAGATTTGTACATCATGCTTCCAACTTCTTTATCGTGCTAGATATTGGCCTGATGCAAATGGAGGGGAATATCTGTGATTGCTAGAGAATGGAGTGATGTTCCACTGTTGATTTGTTGTTTGTTTTTTTTTTTTTCCTCACATAGCATGCTTCTCTCAAACAGACCTGAATTGGGCTGAATGGGAGTGGAAATTTTTGGTAATCGAGCAAACCTGGCTCCTGTCTCATGGCCCAGGGAAGGGGACATGCTGAACTCCACTCACATGGCTTAGAATCAGTATTGACAGACTTTAAAAGTTCACAAGTCTTCTGAGTGGATGCTGTTTGTCTTTTGTAGAGTATAAATTTGCTGAAGAGGTATAAGAACTAGGATATTGTTATACTCCCTCCCTGAGACTTTACTTTTTTTTTTTACTTGCTCCATTTTACTTGGTTTCAGTAATTTACCTGTATCTTTAGCTTTCCAGAGTCTGCAGTTAGAGACCCTGAAACCCTGCCCTATGCAAAGAACTGTGTGTAGATAAAACAGGGTGGTCAAAACATGTTACATTAGTGTGCCATACCAGGTACTCACAGCCTTCTGTGGCTTTGTGTGTAACCTCTTCCCATTTTAATAATGGCACCTCTGTCTGAACCTGTTGGAGTCCATAGATAATAATTGTCCACTTGTTTTCTTTATGAAGTTAGTAACTCCCTCTGCTGTTTAGAACTCATTAAACAATTGTTAGTTATCATGGGTTTTTTGTTAGTATTAAAAATTTCTTGCAGAATAAATGCTACATAATATTAATGGTTAGCTTTTTTAATGATATGTCCTAAAAGAAATTTTAAATTATTGACTAAAATTATTTGATGCATCAATATTTACAGCAGACAATTTTATTAAAAAAATATTTCCTCTGCCATTTCCTTGCTCATAGCATTCAGTAAGTACAGCTGAAATGATTAATGGAAGAATGTCTCAAACTTGACATAATAAATATTTTGCTACAAAATAGTGTTTTAAAATACAATAAGAGCCCAGTGATTAGTTGAGGAAAAGGGACAAACATTCAGTCTCAGTGATTGTCTCACAGGAGATTTGTTAACAGGATTACAGTCTGTCAGTACCTTCAAGAGAACGTAGCAAGGCCTTAAGTAACAAAGGTGTGATGTCCATCAGTTTGAACATATCGATGCTTGCTTTTTGTGTAGCAGAAACCTTGCCTATAGAGGAAATCAGCACTTCCAAAGAACACCGATTTTCTGAGGATTCTATGGATTCTGCACTTAATTCTGTCAATCCGTCAAACCCCGCCTGTCGCGGTTCCACGGAGTACCGCACTTCAGGAAATGCTGCATATTACAGAAATTCCCATCAGCCAGCAACTGCTACCTCAAATTCAGCCCCAGTCCTGCACAGGCCGTCCCTGAGCTCTGCTGGGAGCAGTGGTTACTGTGAAGTCAGCAGGAATCGGATACAGAGGCGGATTGAAGGTATGCTGTTACACAGAACCTTCCAGAAAACGTAACTGCTTCTATTAGCATGCAAAGTTATGAACAAAGGAGTTCTTTGCCATTGGAAAGCTTGCATATGGAGTGAAATGTGCTGTTGCCAAGCATGTCAGGCTTGCTAATGTAACTGCAAATACAGAACTTAAGCCTGTGAGTACTAATAGTGTAGTGCAAGCCAGAGAGGGTCTTTGCTGCTGCAGCTTCTTCCTGCTGCTTTGATGGACTCAGCAAGCCAGAGCAGACAGGGATGGCTATATGCAGCTCACTTCCTGAGCATCAGATCAAATATTGCCATGTTGCTGAAATACAGGGATAGGGTTTCCTACTGTCTCTTCCTCTGTCTGCACAGTTTCACTTGCCTTTGCCTCGTTCCCAGTTAATGGCATCTTGAAACCCAGGAGCCAAGTACAAGTAAAACTAATCCCTCTAGGTATGTCATAGGGCTAATGTTTGTGCTGCTGTATTTGCAGTTATAGAAGTCATTTAAAGACAAAAGGAACCGTTCAGTATTATTAGAAGGAAAATGAAGCATCTTTTCTTTTTAATAAATTGCAAACAAAGCATAACAAATGCCATAAGTTAATATTGAGGTGTCTTATGTGAAATGAAATGTGTTATCCCTGTACAAACAATCCCTGTAGTGATACTTCTTCCTTTCACAATATTTTTGTATTAAAAGCTGCAAGTTCCACAACTGGACCAGATTTGAATTCTCTAAAAAGGGAACCTTCAAGAATATCGAATAAGGATCCTTCCACTTGGTCAATAGAGGAAGTAGTGCGTTTTGTGAAAGAAGCTGATCCACGGGCACTGGCTCCACATGCAGAACTCTTCAGGAGACATGTATGATGCATATCCATTCTGTTCTAGCAGATTGTGTCATGTTAATCTCTTAAAATACAACTTTCATGTCTATCAGTCTGTTTGCAACTGGAGGTGGAGTAGCCTCTCCTCATGTGTTACAGAGAAGCTGTAAATTACTTTTCTGCCTGAAACCCCTCCTGCAGTATATTTTTTCTATCTTTCGGTCTTGCTAGACTAAAATAAACAGCCACCTCTTTCCAGTGTATTGGAATAATGCCAGCCTGGAAGTGCCCAAGTTCTAATGGCCAGCATCTCTAGTGCCTCTAGGGAGGATGGCATTCTCATGTAGAGTGCACAGCATTCGGTCCCCCTGTTCTGGAGACTTAATCTTGTAGAGCAGAGACAACGTTATCCATCATTAGCTAGATACTTGGTCATTGATACTAAAATTCAGAGAATCAACTGAAATATTTAATTGATCTGTTTGGGAAAGCAGTGTATAGGGTTTCATAGGTCTGACTAGATACTATCTTTAGAGACAGAAACTGTATCAGTTTGTGGTAGGTTTGATCTCCCCTACTCCTTCTTGCTGTGTCTTTCTATGGTACGTTGCTCAGTAAAGAGCTGCTTTCTTATTTTATTGCATGTATGGCCCTCCAAAAAGAGATTGGCTTTCTTTTTAGTAGTATTTCTCCCATGTTCTGCTTCAGCTCCTCCTAACAGTTTATTATCTGAGTGAGCTGGATTGGAAGAGAAAATCAAAATAACTTCTGATGGAGATTCCTATTTTATATTTTATTCTTAGTTGTATAAGAACAGTAAATGTCACTTGTTTTGTCAGGTATATGTTTAAAAAAATAAGACGGCGTGTTTCTCTTTATGGTGCTTTATGGAACTAATTGCCTGTCATATCTATGATATATAATGATACTAAGAGCTTGGGACTGTCATTTTTCAGCAGCTTCTCAGTCAGACAGTTGAAATCTGGCTAAGTTGCCATTGGTCTTGATCCTGACAATCTCTCTGGTTCAACATGGAACTAGATCTGTCTAATTTCCCATATTTAGATGGTCTCTAGCCCCTTCCTCCATGTGACTGTTTGCACATGCATTCCAAAATCCTCCCACAGCTGTTTTCAAGGTTCAGTGCAAGGCCTCAGGGCTTGGATCATTTAATCTCTGACTGCACAGACCTTCCTTTGCAGCTTCTTTTTATTTTTTCCCTTGACCCATTCACTTTTTTTCCTGATTGGAAACCCTAATTCTGAGGGCTCTTTGGTCAGTTTCTTTTATTTATTATCATTTTCTTTCTTTAACGTCTCAAATACTTAATCACATATTAAAAAAACACTAAAACAAATTTAATTTCAGTGGTCATATGTAAATTCAAAATTAGAGTTGCTTTTTATATATAGTACATATATTTTTACTAAAGTATAAACAACTATAAAATACTTTCCAGTTTTACGATGCAGCTTGTTACAGTAGTTGTCTGTTGTGTTTATTCTCTTCCTTCTGCAGGAAATTGATGGGAAGGCACTGCTCTTACTGAGGAGTGACATGATAATGAAATATATGGGACTGAAGCTGGGGCCTGCCCTGAAGTTGTGCTACCACATTGAACGACTTAAACAAGGAAAGTTCTAGCCAGTGGGGATGCCACAAACACGTGTGTTCAGATCACTCCAAGCTCTCAGGTTCACAGCCATCGCCTTGATTTGAAACTCTTTGCTGATATAAACCTTTATTTTTTGAAAGTGCTCTTGAACTGTAAAAGAGACATCCAGGATAAAAGGGGGTAGGGATTTTGTATTACATTCTGGTATTTTTTGCAAACTGTTTCACAGAAAGTTGGCAGGTAAGGACAGTTGATCTTACGGGATGTGGGCAGGTCTGGTAACAACACTCTCTGAGTCCTGAGAAGTGTGTCCAGTGTTACAGCTTCAGCCAATGTGTTCATATCCAGAACCAAAACAGCTGAATCCCAAAGGGAAATAATAAATTAAACCAGTATCAGGTGTTAGTAATTCTTACAGGGGTGGCTGTAAACTTTTATATTGCAAGAAAATCTTAAAATGGAAGATCTCATCTCTGTAGTGAATAGTCTGGTCTTTCAGAAGAGAGGAAGGGTTATGGAAGAGAGGGCTTAATAAAAATATAAGCTTTTATAAAGTGTGATTATCAGTCCTTTGGGAAGTTATGAGGACAAATGTATCATATATTGTCAGTTTAGGCAGGCAGTAAATATTTCTGTTTCATGAAAGGTCATATTGGCTGTATAAACAGCCATTTCTGGGACAGACTGATTTCACTGGAACAATGCATCCACATATTAAACATTCCATCTTTTTGTTAAGTTTGGCATGGATGTGTGTGTTCATGCTTTTTATATGTACACGTGTATGTGTCAGGGAAATACATGCTATATAAAAATATACATACACGCTGTATATATATTTTCAGTTTTTTAATGTGTACTTTGCACTGTGCCAGGGAGAACTGTACAATTTCTTGTTGTTTTTTTTTTTTACCAGTAAATTTAGTTGTGTATTACTTTCATTAGCACCTGTTTAATTTGTTCTTGGAGTCAGAAGGTGACAAGCAATCAAAAGGTATCTTTATTCATACAGGCAAGATCCCTGTACTATGCAATACTCCTGGTTATTCATCCTTTAACTCTGAGCCATATATTCTGATATGTATTTGGAAAGACACATTTGCTTCCAATGTTTTGGTTTATATTTCCTGTGAGGAAGTGCTACTATGTAACTGATAAACCTTTTTTTGGGTAAAATTGGTGCTGTTTGTATAAGCTGCAAGAATGAGTAGTGATAATGAAACAGTTTTTTGTCACTGCCAGTTGTAAAATACATCAGGGACAAGAAAATATACTTTTTTTTTTTTTAGGAAACTGAATGTACTGTATGTAATAGTCAAGTGATAAAAACTGTTTGTTAGGGAAGGTGTAGTCCTTAAAGGGTAGGATTTATTATATTTCTTAATGCCTTTTTATATGAAAGCTTATAGTATAAATGTATTTTTTACAAATTCCTTTTTTGAAAATTACTTTCTTTACTCCTAGACTGATACTCATCAGATCTCAGCAGAGGTACTGCTAGAAAACAGTGAATTTTGTGACTCACAAGTCCAAGTATTTTGTTATTTTAAGTGACTGTAATGTAATTTCAATTCAGAAAGTCATTTGGACCCTGAGAATTGTTTTTGTAATTACATCATTAGACATTTGACACTAAAGTTTATCTATATAGATTTGTTTTGCATATCTTTTGTGGTGCATGTATGCTTAGATGAATAATACAGGCATGCTCTTCATAGTAAGAAAAGGTCAGAGCATTGATTGAAGAAACAGAATATTTTCTCTTAATGTTAGAAAAATACTGACTTAATTTTCATATGGTTACACCAAAAATTATATATTAACAAAATCATGCCCCACGTGTTCAGTATATTGTTTATACATATATATAATTGTATACTCCTTCTATGCTTTATTATGCTGAATTTGGGTTCTTCAGCATAAAAAGATCTCATACCATTTAAGTCAGAGTAATTGACTGAAAACAGTTTTCATTTTTTACATTGCCCTTGGCATAAGAAAAACAAAGATGTTTAAATTTTCTGTTTGGTCTTTATGGCATGACATTTTTGTACATGGCACTATTATGGGTATAAATATTTGTTCAAGGCTGTCTGTGCACCCATGTGCACAAAGATAACTGTGATGTTGCTGTACCAGAATTTCTTCGTGTGATGTAGCGTGAGATTCAAGCATTCAGAGTCTTACAGCAGAATATATTTTTTATTCTTTATTTTCAATGGGATGTTCTTATCTAGCAAGAAAAATAAAATAGTTTGTTCATTGTTGCAACTGTCCATTCTGTTTGACACCATGTGGATGTGTGAGCACTCTCTGTGTAGGCAAAGCTGGCTCTCTGATCTGGCATTTGGCACTTCTTGACAGTTCATGAAAGCATCTGAAGGAGGTTTGCATGAAAAGAGTAAGATGATTCCAGCCTTGTTCATCTGAAGCAATTAATGTTTAAACTTGGGATGTTCTGTGCTTTCAAAATAAGAACTTATCTAGTTATTCAACTGTTTAGTTTTATATATCTCATCTTGCAACTTACAGCTTACAGAATTCTCGTATAACCACTGAGGGGAAGAGACCGATAAAAACTGTTTGTGCTGTGTTCAGATAAAGACACAAAGTATTTTTAATCAAAGCAGTTAATAGCAGTAAGTTTGAACTTCGTACAATTCAAGCTTTCCTATTTCTGTGATACAGAAGTATCTTGTTCCAGGGACTGTTACCAGCAATCAGCCAGTGCCTGAGAAGGAACTTGGATTGGGTTAATGGTAACCTCACAACTGTCACAGGCAGATGATGAAAATTAGAAGCTGGCCGTGCCAGTAGTGCAGAGGCATTTTGCATCTTTCAGAACATACTTACTATATTTTTGGTGTTTATTTGATATACAAGACAATATGATTTAGTCTCTTTGTTGCTCAAGTTGCTTTTCTGTCAACATGAATTCATCTGTTTATCTGGTTCTGTAACTTCTGGTCATCTTGGGAGACAATGCCGTAATTCCTCAGTGCATCATGGGACTATTGGAAATTCAAATACTGCTGCCTGGGAGGACTAGCAGCTCTAAAAACTATTTTTTGCAGAACAGCTTTGCAATAGTAGAATTGAAGAAGACTGGAGGGTAGACTGTGGCAGTATACATATTGTAGGACTTTTTCACTCATATGTAGGAATGGCAGTGAAAGACAGCAATATCGTGTTACAAATGTCAGCTTGAAGGGTGGAGCATCTTCCCTTTTTTGTTGCTTTGGATAAAGACACACCATTTTTCATTTCAGGGGGTAGACACAGGCACAAAGATGTTCATCTGATTATTCATTATATTTGTAGAAACTCTTCTTCCTCTGCAGTCAGGGATATAATTTGCAAAAAGCAATATTAACCTTTGTAGCTCTGACAGTTTTGTGTGAGTCTGTGGATGTGATTATGTAAGCCCTGAACATGATACAAAAATTCTAAATTCGAGTATCTCAGGTTTTTCAGTAGGGGAAAAATGAAGCCCTGGGTGGGGATGACTAAAATCTTGAACTTTTAACCTGATCAGATAAAAGTTTCGTTGTGCTTGTCTTTGCTTTAACTGAAGTTGAAATTTAGAGAATTGAAATACGGGTACACTGAGGCAAAGCTGATGTTGAGTACTTAAGCCTTTTCCATGTTCTGTGTAGTGAGATCCCCCACCTCATTCAGCAGTGGGCCCAAGTTTTCCCCAGTCTTCTTTTAACGGCTATAGAATGTTGTCTATTTTAGGATCATGGAGAGAAACACATTTTAAAAGAGGATGATAGTAGTATTTTTTCTTTGTTTGGCAGGCTAGTTACATAATAGAGTAAAATGAATGAAAAGGTGTGAACCTCTAAGTAACGAGCATCTTCATCTTTTTGTCACTCTTTCTGCTGAGTTGAGGCTATGTAGAGTTGCACTGGCTTGGCTTGAAGAGGGAAAAAAAAAAAACCTCCTTCAGATCAATATCAAAGGTCATGTATTCCTCCTCTCTATCTTTATTACATGTAAAACTGTGGGAGTGAGTAAAAAGTGCTCATTTGGAACTGCCTATGAGTGATGCAGGGAGGCAGAAGCTGATTTCATGTCCATTTTAGTGGTGAAATGATTGCTGCTTTTTTTTCAAGCCTTGATTATAATCTTTCGCTCTGTAAAGCTTACTAACTAGCCCATAATCCTGGGATTGTGTTCCACGACTGTCAGTGTTCCTGTTGTTTCAAAGGTCATGCACAGCCATTTTGAGACTTGTTAAAATCTGAACAGTCTGTTGTAAACTCATTGTGTTGTGAGTCTGCAACTGTATCTATATATAACATTTTATATATCTTCTTAGTTTTTTTTTTTTAGTGTGAAAACCACAGAGGTAGTGTTGGGGGGTTATTTAATAGCAAAGTATTTGCTACTTTGTTCTCTGATGGTTTGTTTTAAATAAATCCTCATTATTGTGGCTGTGGTGGATGACAGGAGTCCTATATGTACTTAAAATATTCTATTACAGTGATCTAGTGGGCTTTAAATTCCTCACTTACCTAATCATCTATCCCTGTCCTAGCAGATAATTTTGATTAGCTGTAATTTGTCCCATTTGAATCAGAATTAGCTTCTACCAGCTCCAGAATCTCCCAGTCCTGCTGTACACACTGAAGAGTCCTGCACAAGCTGCTTCTCCTCGTAGCTTTATGGACCACTGCTAGTTTTATTTCAGCGTTCATTATCTGCAGGGGAACTGTTTAGCGCTGATAGTGAAGGCTGCACATCTCTACTTCTTTTCTTTTTAAAATACATGAAGGCATTTTCATCCACAGAGATTGACTTTTCAGCATCCGAAATCAAAGGCCTTTCAGGGCAGACAGCACAAGCAAACAGATGCCAGCACAAGGGGAAGGGGAGATTGCATCCCATGTTGTCTGAACAGACAAGCGTGAACAGATGTACAGCTTGAAGCTGGCAGAATCTCTCTGCCAATGGTTCCTTTCTAGTTGTGACAGCTGGAAGAAAATGAATATGCCACAAAACCACCATGGCAATTGCCATTATCCTGTGTTGCTTGTCCCAGCTCTGAGGTCCAGAACTGGAAAGACAAAAGATTCATCTACCCTTCCAAGCGGATGCTGAGGCAATTGGCAAGGCACTGGGGGGAAAAAAGGAATGAATGGTGGTATACCTTAGAAAGTCTGGTGTTCAAATGCAAGAGGTTTAGATTGTACTAAATTTTTCCCATATTTAGTTTTTTTTCAGTGGTTATGGAGGCACTCTGTTTCCACCAGCAATTGGGCTAATGCTGTCTAGATTTCCAAGAGTGAGGTTTTCAAACAGGTGTGAACTCTTCCTCAATTTCCATCTCTCCAAACTAGTCCTGCAGAACAGGTTCCCTCTTATTTGAAGACCCTTTTGAGGAAAGGATCTTCCCATGTGCTTCTTACTCCTGCATGTTTTGAAAAGTAAGGGCAGGACTCTGCAGCTTTTGCTTGCTTTATCTCTGATGTACCAGCTATTGCCACAGATTTCAGTCCTTGCTAGGGCATGTACGTGGTACT
The DNA here is from genome assembly GCA_013400175.1 of Phainopepla nitens. NCBI lineage: Eukaryota > Metazoa > Chordata > Aves > Passeriformes > Bombycillidae > Phainopepla > Phainopepla nitens. The sequence continues at coordinate 632,207 of VXBQ01001252.1, read as the reverse complement.
TACTCTGTTATGAACAGATGCCTCTCATCTGCACAGTGTTACTCAAGGTGTGATCTACAAAGTGCTTTTCTTTTTAAGTCCCTGTGCTTACATGAGCAAAATAGTGCGGAGGAAGAAATTAATTAAAAAATGCTCAATTTTAGTCTACCTTTGGTTTATGCTTGTACTTTAGGGGTGAAGTACTGGATAAGTAATTTTATTATATTGGAACATAATTGCTTATTAGGTTCAATGGGTAATGGGACAGGAGGCAGGTTTTGTTTGTTTTAGTTTGGGGTTTTTTTTTTGTTTGTCTTGGTTTTTTTTTTTTTACCTGACTTCTATCAGCTGTTCATTTGTTTTCAAGAGGCCAACTCAGCAGAAGGGAGCATATTACTTTCATGCATCTTTGCATTTACTGTAATATATTAATTGTAATTGCCTGGGTGGTGTTCAGCTACAGGAAATGAACAGGTTGGGGAAAGTTTAAATGTTTTGAAAGAAAACAGAAATGCAAGGCTGGGATGAGTGATAGGGTTTGCTTGCAATAAACATGGGAAGGAAAATACATGAAGAATGAAGTAATGGAAAATTAGGAAGGAGAAAACCAGGTGGATATATCAAGATAAACTGTTTCAGATTCACAGATGACTTGTGTCTTTGACTGTTTGTGTTAGGCTGGGATTTTTAAGAGGAGAGTTAGGAATAAACATTTTGAACCATGTCAGGCATGTGAAGTCTTTTATCTTGACATGATTTTATCTGAAAACAAGGGATGAATCCTTGTAATTCCCAGCCCAATTTTTGGGACATGCACTCTCTGTCCTTAAATTGTTTCTTAGCTGCTGCTAACCACTCACTCTTGGTATGATCGCATTTAAAGCCAGACCAGTTGACCTGGGAATACAGGCTTGGGTTTGACTTTATGTAACTTAATTTCTTGATATCATGGTTGTCCAGACTCTTTCTCAATTTAGTCCATGGGAGTTGAGGGTATGAGTGATCTGACCAGACACCAATATCTGCTTTACAGGGACTTCTTGACTCTACTGGTAGTATTAGCCAGTTTCTGTCATGGGAGTCTCAGTACTCATTTCAACTTTAGCACATGAGCTAACTCCCTTTCTCCTAAAGTGCTCTTTGTTGCAAGTAAGCTGAAACAACCCTCTTACTCAAGTCCTTTGGAAAACCTAGCTGGCATTGAGAAGCAAATGTTCAGGTGCACATTACAGTAACCCAGCAATGTTGGCCAGGTCCCATGTTCTACCACACAAGAGGTCTGGTTTAAAGTCCAGTTGTTCAGAATATCTGGCCAAAATTCTACCCATAGAGAATATTTGTGCTTTCTTAGATCTTTGTTGTTGCACAGAATGCTGTGGCAAAAAGCAGACAGCAAGCACTTAAATATCCTGTTGGTGTTTTTAACCCCACTCCGACCCCGTGTACACAAGTACAGGTGGTTCTAGGTGAGTGTGGCATACGCATTTTTGGGCTTTAAGATTGAGTGTGGTGGCTCTGTGCCATCGTGGCTGAGCTGTGGAGGGTCTCTGAAGGGTAGGTACATGCTCTCTGACGCTGGATTGTGCTCTGTGGACCAAGCTTTTGAAGTACTTATTTTGAAACATTTTTTTTAAAAAATTGGTGAAAAAAATATTCAAAGCTACTTTTGTAACTTTGAATGCAGATAGATTGGGTTTGGGGTTTTTTTCCTCAATAAGCAAGAAATTACTTGTGTATCAGAAACCTCAAAAATCAGTTGCTTTCCCATGCTTATTGGTGGTACTTCTAGGGGTTTTCTTTAAGTACAAAAGCTCCACAAAGAAGGAGCTCCTTGTTCCCTGGCCTGCCCTTGGTCTGTGAGATGCCAGTCTAGGACAAATCATTGCCTATTTTTGTTCCTAAGCAAAGAAAGATGGGAACTCCGCTGATGAGGATGTGGTGGGAAGGATGATATTGAAACAATGCAAAAAATGTGACCGTTTTGAAACAGCTGTGGCCTGAGGAACATTAGTAATCCCAGAAGCAAGGGGGGGACAAAGGGTGATGCAGGGGTGCAATGTGTCTGTTGCCAGCGTTTCACTGGAAATACACCTCCAAACAGTGAAAAATGATGTTCCACTTGGAAAAAAGTAGAAATAGTCCTTCCTTCCAGATATTTGATTAGATTGTACCCTGCTGTTTGCTCTTTTAATTTTCATATCTTATTTTGGAAGAATTTTAATAATTTCAGCACTGGGATATGATATTATGGTATTATTCTAAGACAGCTTGGGGTATATGGGCACAAAACAGTACTAAATATTTTAGTGATTACTAATATTTCTACTCAAACATGAAGAAATGTTTCAGATGGTTCAACAACAGAACAGATTTTCCTAACAGGATTGCAATACCATTATTTTAACAACTGTGGAAAATATGTTTTCCACACTAAAATTAGGGAATTTGCTTGTGTGAGTAGGACTGCACCAGAGTACTCTGAACTGAAAATTTCAGCATTAAAGGTATGCAGTACAGTCTTAGAGAAATGCAACTTCAAATAGGACGAAGAGGAAGCATTGGGAAAAAAGTGAAAGGTGAGTGAAAAAAGCAAATTGCACAAATTAACATTAATAATATCACTGTGTCGGGCTGTCTGCCTTTGGGAAGGCAGGAACAGACCCCAGAGGAAAACAAGGTCCTTGACTGAGCCCTTCAACATGTTTTTACAAACTTGAGCACAAAAAGAAACTAAAACATCTGGCACCAGGATATTATGCAATGTTTTTTTATGCTGTTTTCATTGTCTAATATTCTTCATGAGAACTGTTAACAAGTCACTTACTGTTGTCGGATCACAGTTTCCCCTGTGCAAGTGAAGGGCCACAGACTTCTCTGATTCACTCCCTTCCATGCTCAGTGGCCACTTCAGTGCCAAATGGTTTTCCCTGAAACCTTCTTGTGCAGGGGTGTGAAGCTGATCCTTGACCCTCTATGGGTCAAACCTCTGCAGGGATGTGCAAGGTGGTGTAATGATCCCAGTGCTCTGGGAGGCCTGAGCGGAAAATGGGTAGAAGTGGTTAAAAAAGTGAGCACTGATCGAGAGACACCGTGGCATATCAATTTTATAGCACATAGGAGCGTGAGTGGTAGGAGAGTATAGTCACACACGTTATCTTAGGCATGGGAAAGGCAAAACCAGCTATTTTTGCTCTTCTGCTTCCCTTTGCATTTCTGCTGGGATGGTTTGGCTGCCCCTTTTCCCTGTTCCCTGCTGTCAGGGCCGGGGCAGGAGCAGAAGGTTGCACTGCCTTGTGTGCCCTGCATGTGTAGTTTGATGTATTGTCCCCCTAGCCCTCGCTTTTTGGCTGCCTTCAGCCCAAGAAAGCATTGCCCTCCCTGGGCTCAGTGCCTGCCTTTCTTCTCACTCTCACTGAGTGGCCCGAGCTGTGTCCTTGAAGCTGACACTTTTCTCCCTCTGTCAGTGGCTCATGGCCCAAGGCCGTCGTTTTGCTTCTCCCTTTCATTCTCTGGCTGGCTGCTTGCTAACGTCAATAAAGGTACAATGCTAACAGGCTCGGATCTTGTCTCAGCTTCCATTGCCTGCTTTCCTCTCCCTATTCTCCACCTTTTCCTTGCACTTACAGTTGTCTGTGCCTTACCTGACTGCTGGGTGTTCTCCCAACCTAGAAACTGCCCAGTCCAGATAAGTTCCCTGTCAGAGAAGTTGCTCATTTTTCTTTTGGATTAATTTATTTTGCTAATAGCCAACTCCATGTGTGGAAGCCTTAGGTGTGCACCCCTGGTCCTGGAGCTGTGCTTTGGGCAGCATAGGGGAAAGGCTGTCCTGTGTAGGAAAGCTGGTACATCTGAGCACTCCTGCCCCTGAGGCTGCCCTGTCCCATGGCCTTCATCTGAAATGTGCAGCCCTTCTGCCTGCCTTGGGTTTAGTTTCTGGATCCCTGCAAAGCCCCTGCCTGACAGGGGGACGAGAGCAGAGGGAAAGGTAACACGACCCTGCAACCTTCTACCCTCTCACTCACCCCCTAATAAGACCCCACACCCAAAGTCCAAGTCACATGGAGACTCACCCTTTGAGTCTCCATGAGGAGGTGGTGCCCCTGAGGGCACAGCTCTTCTCTCCCTCTCCTCTCTCTTTCCCTCTTGCATATACTCATCATTGTAAAATGTCTTCCTCCTACCATTACAGCTTAATGACTTTCCCTTCAACTTCACTAGAGGTATTAATGTTTCCATTAACAGCCACCAGAAATGGAAGCTCCATATATCATGAATGCAGCTCTGTATCCTTCTCATACAGAAGTTTCAGAAGCAGTTAAAATGTAGCCCTGTAGAAAATTAACGGCCCAACATACAAAATCTGTAATTGCTGCTAGAGGCAAGGAGGAGGAGGAGGTGAAAGTGCTCAATCTTGGTGTAATTAAGTAGTTTGTTCTATAGCTGCTTCTCCCCCGTGCTGATGGGATGTTGGACTTGTGCTTCACACACGAGGCTGGTGGGAGGCAAATGGTCCCTACTTAGCATCATTTGCCCAACAGAGTTCAGCAGCAGGAGAGGTGCCAGTGTGTGGCACAGCCTCCCATGGCACAGCCTTGAAGCCTGGGGTTGCATGAAATGGCAGCAGGGTAAGGGAGTGCAAGCTGCCCTAAGCCTTCCTGGGGAGATGCTGTTGAGAATATTCCCCCTGCCCTGGCAGTTTAAGCAATGGGAAAGCCAGGCATCAGGGTGGGTGAGCCCAGTCTGCTCTGCTTATCCATTTCTATGGGATAAGCATTCTCCACCCTGGGTCACAGGCTCTGGGGATGTTGGTGGCAACTGGCAGTGCCACAGCCTGCCCATTTCTGACCCTGTGAAGCTGGGGAGGCTGTCCTGGAGTGGCAGAGAAGGATGTTAGTATAATTGGACCCTGCTCTGGTTTTCCTCAGCCCTGCTTCAGAAGGAAGAGGTTGCAGTTACTCCTCCAAGGGACTGGGGCAAGATGCAGCCACAGGGCTGCTGGTCTGGTCTACTGTTACAACCAGTACCAGTTGGCTTTAAACTCAATTTGTTGTCCCCAGGCATTGGGTGTTTTGACAGTGCTTGTATGGGTTTATAATGTCATAAAGCTGATTTAGCCTAATTTGTTGTCAGGGTTTCTGGAGCCTGTGGTCTAAATTCAGTTAAACCAGACCTCTCTGTGTGCAGAGTGAGCTGGGAGGTACCCTCAGCATTGGTGCTCCCAGTAAAGGCCTCTGAAGGAGACTAGGGAAAAGCTGAGTACCTGCAGCCAGTGGCACCAAGAGGCTCTGCGTGTCCCAGCTATCCTGTGGCCAGCACGAGGGGCAGCAGGGGGTGGGTGCCCTCTCTGCCTGCTGACGATGCTGTGGGCAACGACTCCTACAAGGACAGCCAGGATTGGGGCAGTAGGTGCAGCAGATGCCACCACCAGTGTGAAACACTTCTTAAAAGAAATTAAACTTCTTTGGAACTTGCTTCTGTCAACTGCAAAATAAAAATGACAGCAGCCAATTTGGTGACTGCCTTATTTTACTCTGGTATAGCCTGGGGAAAATTCACATTTTCAGAAGGATTTTTGACACTCCAGAATGGGCAGGCTGAAATAGAAGGGGACAGTGACAACTGAGATGGCCATCCCAAGGGACGCTGAAGTCCTTCAGCCTCTGCACTGCAATAACCAGATGACATATTTCATTAGCAGTTTCTTGGAAGGAGAAAAACAAAGTAGCTAAGTATTTTCAATTAAGAAAAAAAATATTTTAAAGAAATACAGTCAGATGACTAAACATTAATGAATCCATCAACACTTTACGCTTTACTGAATGTTGTCAGTTCTGCCACCTCAGGAAAAAAAAAAAGGCTTTAAAATACCTTAAAAGCAAGAGTTTGACAGAACTGATGCTATGCCTATGTGAAAGTCTTTCATTTTTGTATTAAGCAAGAAGGCAGTGATCCTTCAGCCAAGAAAAAGAGAAACATCATTCCCTTCCTAACCCCATAGTGCAGATTCATCTTCGAAATACTGAACAGGTATCTGCTGCTTTCAAGACTTGCAGCAGATTTTGGCATAACACTGGTGCCTATGGGTGTGAGTAGACTTGGGACACTGAAGTTGCTCCTTTGAGCAACTTCTCATTGTATGAACAACTGCAAAAACCTTCCCAAAGCTGTCCAAGTGGAGTCTTAGAAGTAGGTTGGCTGCAGCTAGGCAAAGGCAGGCACAGTTAGCGTGTGACAGCATCCAGCTGATGGCTTTACAATGGGTTTTTTTACTTAGGCAGTCCTGGTGCACTGCCGGGAACATGTAATTTGAAATTGTAACAGAAGTTCTTCTTCAGGTATAGCCACAAAAAAGGCAGTGCCCACCAAAAGCTGTCCTCCTGCTCTCACATGTGTCCTTCTGTCAGGATCTGTTTTTACCAGTGAGCTGTGTGAACTTGGGAGCCAACAGGCAGTAATTCATCTCCAGCTCATTCCCACAGACAAGTGCAAAACTGTAACCTAGCAGAACTTTTATTGTAATTGTACATTCACATTTCTCCACTGACGTGGGTGGCTTTGTACGCTGCTGAGTGATAAAGTTACACAGCTCTGCTCTTTTATATGCATTGATTTCAGCCATCAAAGAAACATAGAAAACGAACAATAAACAACTCTTCCATATAGCTGTAGTCAGGCTGGGAAAAATTACGTGATTCTTTTTTCCCCTCCTGCCCCCGGCAACTGAATTCCCCAGACTCTTAGGCTTTTCTATTTGAAATGACTGATAACATTACTTAAGATGGTTTGCTATGGGACTCTCACAGTGAACCTGTCTTAGGTGTGCTCTAGGCTGTAGCGCTCACTCTCACTCCTTGGCAGCCCGTCTGGGTGCATCGTTAGCAGCTGCTGTGACCTGCTCTTCCACACTTCTGTGGGACAACGTAATTTTTCTTAGCCGACTTTTTTTTTTTTTTTTAAACATTTTAGGCTCATTACAAGTCAGCTGTGGCGTTTTACAGCTTACAGACTTTTTGCACAACCTTCCGTGTAGACTGACAGCGATTTGGAATTGAGAAAAGAATGCCGCAACCAATTAGCACGTACAAACATTTATTTTGAAATTTCCATTCTGACTGTTATGAAGAGTTACATCATCAAAGCACTTTATGGCAGTGAAAATAGCTCTTACCCCTCTGACTCATCCATTACTCCATTAAAGCTGCAAAATGTGCAATCTGCTTGAAAAATAGGTTGCTTTTTATTCAGTTTCCCATGAAAAGTCAAAATTTGATAACAAAAAAAACCAAAAAACAAAAGAAAAAACCAAACCAACCCAGCTTTATAGGGACTCAACATCCAATCCTCTCCCTCTTCCCCCAAAAATAACTTACAAAGATAGTTTAAAGTTTTAAATGAGTTTAAAACCAAGTGCATCTTTTTAATTATTTTTTCTTCTTCTTCTCATAATAATCTTAAAATTCTAAAAACCCATAATTTACTTTCTTGGAAAAAAGGCAGCCAGCCGTTGCTTCTTGATTGGAAGAATATGTATCTCCGGCGAGTTCATTTTCTTTAGCTTTACGCTCCTGTTTTTGACGGGTTTCCTGAGGGCCTCGGCGCTGTCCCGGGGCTCGGGCGGGCTCTTCACATCGTAGCACTGCAGCACCGAGTCCTGGGGCAGGTCCCTTTTGAAGGAAAAGTTTTTGGTGGAGACCCCCGACAGGCCCTTGATCTTGCCGCAGAAGATGGTGGGCACGGCATCCTTGACGGAGACGATGACTTTGGCTGTCTGCGAGGTGCTGACGATCTCGATGTTGTTGCCGGCCTTGGGCTCGCAGCCCGCCCTGCCCGCCTGTTC
>VXBQ01001252.1:581488-624130 GCA_013400175.1 Phainopepla nitens | reverse complement strand
TGGCGGCTTGGGTGGGTCAGCGGCCGCCTTGGCCTCGGCGCCGTGGGGCACAGGGATGGGGACAGGGAGGGGGATAGGGATGGGCACGGGCAGGGGCACGATGACGGGGTAGGGCACCAGCAGCGTAGCGGGGGGCACCAGCGGGGACAGGGGCGAGCTGAAGGCCTGGGGCGGGAGGGTGGCGTAGTCGGGGGGCGGCTGACAGGGGGCTGAGCCCAGGGCGCCCTGTGAGGGAAACAGGTCCTGAAGGACGGCGGCGAACCCCGGTGTCTGAAAGACCGGGGGCAAGACGGGCTCCTGCGCTTGGCCGGAGGGCTTGGGGTCCAGGAGCTGGGGCTGCCCGACAGGGGTGGCGGTGCCGGGGAAGAGGCCGGCGTGCAGGGGGCTGGCGGGGCAGGCGGCCCCCGGGGGCAGCACCAGGGGCGAGTTCAGGTGCTGGAAGACGTGCTGCTCCAGGAGGACGGGCAGCGGGACGGGGCCCTGGGTGGTCATCACGTAGGGGGTGGCAGCATTGGTGGCCGGCATCTGCGGGGCTGCGCTGCCGGCGACCTGCAGGTGGATGGGCAGGACCACGGGGCTGTCCCCCAGGCAGATGGGCTGCAGCACGGTGGCCGCCACCTTCAGAGCCACCCCGCTCTGCGACTCGGCCGGTGGCGTCAGGATGGAGGGCGCAGGGACCGTCACCAGCGGGGAAAGGGCTTTCTTCATCAGGTCGGCCGAGTTGATGTTCCAAGCCTCTGCTGTGATCAGCTGGGCCACCCCATTTTCCAGCTTGTTGTTGGCCATCGCCGAGGGTGAGTTGGTGACATCCATAGGCAGGTTTGGGGCATCCTTGTAGAGCTCCTCCATGTCGCAGGGCTTCTTGGGCTCTGCCAGCACCACCTCTACATCGCTGTCAGTGGGACCCGTGGCGGCTCCGTGCTGCCAGGAGCATCAGCACCCACATAATTTGGCCTGCAAGCCAGAAACATATTTTAGGCATCACATAAATCTCTTCCCTAAAATAATATTTGCAACTGCCTTTAAAGACCCTGTCACCAAAGAATAGCCATTAAACGTTTCCACACTTCAAGCTAACGGCTCCATAATACGGTGTACTGTATATACAGAGATGCTGGATATACATACAGTTCTGAGTGCTGTGCGAACCATTTTGAGGAACTTATATTTAGCCATAAACATGACCTTAAGGACTGCCTGCAGCCAAAAAACCCTCTCAGTACACAGCCTAAAACAAGGACTCGGGATACCCATTCCACATTTTTAAACAAAGCTTCACATAATGACAATGCACGTCAGAGCTCAGTGACAGCACGTTGTTTTAACTCAACAGGAGCCCCAAAACAAAAATTTCAAAAAATACTGCAGCCAAGAAATATTCAACCATTGGTGAAGGGTACATCATTCCCCTTCAATACTTGTCCCTTTTTCATCCCAAAACTGCCATGTGCAGGATCAGAAAGAAGCATGGCCTCGCAATGGCAAAGCAAAACCAAACCCCAGCATTCAACCCTGCCACAGAGCTAGACAGAGACAGTAATGTGAACCAGGCACCTGATTCATTAAAGAAATGGGGAAAAAAATAATCAAAACAACTTACAATCCATTCTGACAGCCCAACTCTTTATATCAACCAAGCAAATGGCAATTAAAAAAGGGCAGGGATGGTTTCTGTTCATGATTGTGGTGAAATATGCCGCCTGTTTCTCCTAAATATCAACACTTCCCTCCACTAAGGAAAAAATCCTTACTGATTTTTTTTTTTAAATCAGTAAATTAATGGCACTATGCATCCTTTTATTTAGGAAGATAAGTAATTTCTGCCCTGTGAGCTGCTGCCAGCAGAATTTGGCTGATGCCTGGCTGCTTCGCCTAGTGCTGCCCGTGCCTCTCCCGAAGTGTGAAGAGAATCCTGCCGTAGTAATAATCACCATGGAAACTTGTCCAGTTTCAACTCTGTTACCATGGGAAAGCACCAGCACACCCCAAATGTACATTTTTCAGCAGCACACAGCTGAATCCTGCTCCTTGAGAGTAAATGATGTGTCATCCCCACTGCCCGGCTACCCAGGCCCACGGGAGCACGGCACTTCCCCGTGTGCTGCTGGGATGACAGGAGATGACAGGGAGGGCAGCACCACTCTGAAATGGAAATTGTCTGGGTGAAGGGTCCCAGCTTGGGGATGTGCCTGAGTCTAAGGGTATGTAAAGAACTCCTTGGCTCTGGTGCTTACAGAAATGATTTGCTGGCACAGATGTTTCTGAGACCAACAAACCTGCAAAGAGGTCAGTGGAAAAGGGAAAAGAACAAAAGCCCACAAACAGAGGCTAAAAAATGTCCAAGGCAAGGAAGTGGGAAATCAACAAAATCTCTCCTGAGACCTGTAAATCCTTGGATTTGGCAATGAGATACTATGGTGAGCACAGGACTACCTAGAGAAATGCCAGGAGTTGATTGCAGAGGCTGGTTGGGTGAAATGGTAATAATTTATCAGGCACATTTGAGTTCTTAAAAAGGATTTTTAAAAGTAAACACATGAGTCATTTATTTTCCCCTCCTGCTGCTGGTTTAAGGAGAATAATTCTGAATTTTTCCCATTTCATGAAATGTTCTGCAGAAAAGATTCACAAATACAGGGTTGGGGGTGGTTTTTTTGTTTGCTTCCTTTTTTCAAGCTTTGGCTGAGACAGATCACAGAAAGGCAGAGATGCCCAAGCACTGGAAACAGGAGAAAAATCAAATTCCTTATTCAGAAAGTGACAAGTAGTAGTAAGAAAACCATTGGGACGGTGTTGTTTGGAAAAAAAAAAAAAAGAAGAGCTTATAAAATTATATAATTCATATCATATTATTTATATTAAGAGTTTATATGATTGTTTATAAAAATAATGACTATGAGGAGACAGTTCAGCAGCTTAAGCTAAAAAAAATAGCCATCATCATTTCTGTTAAGGAATTAAAAAGCATTTTCTACTGCTCTTACATAATCTCTCCCTCCCTGTTTTTCAAATGACCATTCTGGCCTCTGCAGTGCACACCAGCATCTTTGCTCCAGCTGCTGCAGCACAGCTGAGCGTTCTGCACATGACACTGCCTCTTCCCAATGTTTCTGTTTGCTTGAGGAGTGTGAGGCTGCAGTGTTTTCATAGAGAATTAATGATCTGGTGGGGACAGGAAATGACCCCTTGTTCCCCCGGCAAACCCATTAAACACTGAGAAACAGAAAAATTAAGATGAAAATTATGCTGTAAGAGACTTGAGGGATTAGCATGCTGTAGAGACCCATGGAGAAAGAGACAGATCACCAGTGAAGATGAAAGTATAAAACATAATAAAATTCCCCACTGCTGCTTTAAAAGGAGACAGGGCTGGAGGCAGAGGAAATCCCGAGATGAGAGGAAGAAGAGCTCATCTATCACCCTCAGAAACCATGGAGAAAAGCCTGTAAGCTTGGCTGTTTTTTTTCAAAGCACAGTCACATATTGTTTTCCACACTGAATCCTGTATGTGCCTGGGATCTGTAAATATACATTGTTGGGAGCCAGTTCACTACTTCTGGGAAGGCCCTGCTGTGTGAGGTGAAGGAGACAAGAAATGTGAGGTGCAGCCCTTGACCCAGGTTTATGGGTTTGGGGTGGGCTTTTTCCCCCTCACCTTCCCTACGTAGAAGTGTACCTTTCTTTACTTCCAGCACACCTGCTTCTTGAGCATGTCACCACTACAGAAAAAAAAATAAAATATATATACATACTTAAAATTATTTCCTGATTCTGCCCACAGCCTGCAGTTTGGCAGTGGCTGGCTTCCAGGTTCAGTGGAGTCCAGCACAACTTGATCCTGCTCCCTGTAAAGCTATTTTTCGTTTCATCTGGGAGGGAATCCCAGGGCTGCTAAACATGTGTTAGACTAAAAATCTATTATCAAGGTCAGTAAGCAGACAGAAAGAGAAGGATCCAAGTCCCCAAGCCTCAAATGAGGAAACTTTGAAGATCTGAGATCAAGAGACAGACTGAAGTTGTCCAAAGGTGTTTTGTAGTTCCTGGACTCCTTTTTTATATAATACTTACTTAGTGTACCCAGTACAAAACCCTAAATCCTCATGGAAAGTGACTGAAACAGAAGTGAATTTTCATTATTGATATTAGCAGTGATAGCTATACTACATTTCTCGTGTAATAAAAAATCAACCTGAAGCATGTGCTGGGGTTTGGGGGGTTTTTTTGTGTCTTTCAAAATTTCTGCTTCACTGCACATAAATTATTCAGTTACTCAGTTTTTAAAATAAGTTTCATGTATCTAATATACATAAAAGAAGGTAAAATAATCTAGAGGAAGTGCCTTAAGTTTCCTCTGCCTATCATACCTCAGTCCTGGACAATTGATTTAACTTTCCCTCCTTATCTATTTTATATTTAATTTGCTGTTCGTTTTAACTGAAAAGAAGCTTGAAACACTGAAACAAGCCCCACTGTAAATAACCCAAGCTTTCCCATCAGGGTGCTGATAAGAGCGAAGTTCATGGCACTATGCAATGATGTGTGTGACTGTACAGGAAATGGTATCTTAGCTATACACAAATGCTTTGAAAGGGTAGTGATAACTCCAGCTCATTTTTTTTATCTCCTGCTGGTGGCTGTGCAACAGACTTTCTCAGGGCTGCTGTGTGCCTTCCTGTGGGGCTGCAGCACAGCTCTCCCTGTGCTCAGCCTGCTCCTCTGTACCATGGCTTGCACCTCGTGTCTACACAGAACTCAGATTATACTCTGCACACCATGGGAAAGGATTAGATGCTCCCTTTGTGGGATGCCTGGCTCAGTATCTCCCGGAAAAATAGAGCTTCCCTTGAGTATAAACACAGTAACAAACAGAAAATTAAAAATCTTGACTTAATGGAGCTGCTTGGGGACAAAATTATGGTTGAATACGGACTTCAATGTTTTCCCAAAACTCGCTGCTTGACGTCACTGATCCAACCAACTATACAAATCATCTTCCATGCTACAAATTTTGGTCTCTATAGTTTCAGCCATACACAAAGGCTTTACCATATTATTATTGGTGTTTTGTTGCTAGAATAGAAAAAATGTATTTGAATAAAGTGAGATTTCATATACCAAATACACAGAACTATTACTACACAAATAACACACAGGTGGGCTCTCCCACATGTGCAATCCACAAATGATTTCAGCAGTGTTTGCCTCTCGCATTTCCCACCTATTCATTCAGGCACCTGGGACTGAGAATCCTTGCTACCTCATGTATGCTTTTACTCGTGTAGTCCTCAAGCACCCAAGGGCAAAGGAGTAATGAACTCACAGCTAGTAGTGAGCTTGCCTTCCCCGCTGTGTTGCGCCATTTGTGGGGCTGTTTTTGATACAACACACGTCAGTTGTGTGCAGAGGGCCAGTGGGGCCTGTCCCCCTTCTGCTTGCAAGACAGGCCAATGGTGACTGCCTCCAAGGTATGGGGCAGGCAGAGCAGAGGAGACCCACAGGATATTTCTTAAGGTGAGCTGGCCTTCACCCTCTTGCCGGCTCACAGCCAGACCCCAAACACAGTCCCACTGCCTCTGAAAATGGGGCTCAATGACCACTGCTTGGTCATCACAAAAAGAGAATCACTGGGCACGCACCTCTCTATCTCCTCTAAGGGGCACCAGGGAAACATCCCAGTTTAGCTCTGCCCTCTTCTGCCTCAGGTCCTTGACTCAAACACCCAGCAATACCCTGTTAAGATTTAGGAGGTACCATTCAAAATCAATTGAGGACAAGGAGAGAAAGGCTTTGGAAAGATGGGCAGGATTCACTCTTTCACCAGCCAGAGAGAGAAGGGAAGACTACACCAGGGTATCACTGCCAGTATGGAAGTTCCACCCACAGCCTTTGCTGCCCATCCCTCTGCACATCTCCTGTTCACCACGCACGTATGAACTGCCTCATGGTACTTCTTGTTCTGTGGAAGCTACACGGTGGAGGAAGAGCTGAACGCTGCCAAGGAGCAGTTAAAATAAGCACCTCATCAGACAATTTCAAAAGATGCTAGAGAAATAACGCTCCAATGCAAATCATGCAACAGGTTTATTTTCCACTGCTGCATTTCAAGAAGCAAAGCTTCCTTTCAAGAAGCAAAGCTATTTGTGTCAAGGCTCCCATCCAAGCTGTTAAGCCCTGGGGAAACAAGAAAGAGAGGAAATCATTACAGCAGTGCAAAATGGCACGTTATAGATGGGACATGGACAATAAGTATGCACTGCTTCAGCACACAGCATGATCGTTCTCAAATGCAGCAGCCTGACTAAGTGATGGTACTTCGGTCTTTTAAACAGTGCAGTTGAATAAATACCCCGTCTGCCTATTGCACAGGCTAATCGCCTGCAAAGAGCACGTTAGAGTCATATATTTGCTAACTATATTGCTGTTGTCAACAATTTGTAGTTAGCAATCCATTCCGGGGAGAAGAGAACTCACTTTTTTCTCATTTAAAAACAAATCAGAGCAATTGGAAAAAAAAATGCTGTCATGAGCCTGAAACCAGTGCCTTCACTCCCAAGGGCAAGATATACAAGACAGACAATAAATGCCGTGGAAGGAATAGAACATTTTCCTGACAAATTTCAACCTGTAGTGAATTTTTATACTCAATCTGAAAGCCTCACAAAACCCCCTACATTTGCAGTGGAAACTGTGACATGCCCTAAGCGTAAAGGGGATGGCACTTGCTGCTGTACTCCTGGATACCTTTTCCCTTTTCTTTTACTCCATTCACAAACTAGGTCACTAACTGGTTGTAACACTTAACTGATGGGCTCTGCTTCCAAAAGGACCACTGCTTACACCATATACGCTATTAGATGTAAGCCAGCACTATAAAACCAAGGCTACCTTGAAATGATTTCAGATTGATCTTGCTATTCCCAAATCTTCAATATTTCTCACATCTGTAGCACAGGCCTGTTGTTGGGGTCTCTGAACCATCAGAGGAACCTTTCACCAAGTTTCTGAAAATAAAACCTTTACAGGGGTAGTTTGTTTTTTATCCTTGGTATTGTACACAAATGCCTGAACATCATCAACTTGCTTAGCTTCCAGTGAGCTGAACATACACTCTGAGGTGGAGACAGTGCATGGAAATCTGATGTATTAAACCTGACATGTGGAAGACAAATATAAATTTGCCAGCAATAATTACTGCTGAGTCATGTAGTAAGTGATGTCCCTTCGACCCAGGTGAGCTTCTGACTTGGTGCAGCTTTTGTGCTCCAAATTTCTGCTCAAACTGGGAAGACAAGTTACCGTTTTTGTGACTGTAGAAGTATCTGTGTAAATCAGGTCTCCCCCTGTACAGCTGGCAGTGTGCAGATGTCTCCTTCAAAGCATGAGGCAGTCCCTTGGGCTGGGCATCTCAGCAGCTGCAGCACTGCGTTGGGACATATGTGCCAGTGCCCAGCCCTGAGCACCTACCATGGGAAGGTGCTGCCTGCATAGCCCCTGGGGACTATCTTCTCATGAGCACCTTCCCAAAAGCCAAATTTCCTCCAGCAGAGATGCTCTAGCCCATCATCTTTGTGGCTCATGGTCAACTTGGTATCCACCAGGACACCGAGTCCTTCCTTGCTGAGCTGCTTTCCAGGTGGATGGCCCCTGGCATATACTGATGCTTTTCCCCAGGTTCAGGGCTTTGCACTTCTCATGGTCAAACTTCCCGAGGCTCCTGTGAGCCCAGTTCTCCCGCCTGTTGATGTCCCTCTGGATGGCAGCACAACCCTCTGATGTATCAGCCACTCCTGTCAGTTTTGTGTAATCTGCAAAGTTCTGCAGGTGCACTGTGCCCCCATCCAGATCATCAATGAAGCGGCTGAGCAGGGCACAGCCAGCACTGACCCCTGCAGTATCCCCCCGTCACCAACCCGCCCGGACCGTGCGCTGCCGGCCCGTTCCGCCAGCTTCCGATCCACTGCCTGCCCTTCCAGCCGCATCAGCTGGGAGGCTCTGATGGGACACCGTGACAAAGGCCTTCCTCAACATCAGCTGCTCTGCTCTCATCTGCCAGGCCTTCTCCTCATACAGTGGGTCAGCTTCCCACAAGGAAGGAAAATGACAGTGGACTGTGAGTCTAAGAATGTCTAAATTAGGACTGTATGAAGGAAAAACTAAACTTGCTCTAGGGATCTCTCATGCATCAGAGCTGAAATTTACTATACCTTAAACTCCATGGCTTTCACGCATGCTGTGCACCCATGTATTTACTTTTGTAGTAGGATCATAGGAAGAATGCAAGCATTCTTAGGCTCAAAAAGTGAAGTGTATGATTTTCCTATGGGAAAAATATTTTGAAGAATTTTTCTTGTCATTAAATATCCCATTTAACTGATTATTTAGTATAATTTTCAATCAAAACATTATATTTGCCAGCAAAGCAAAGAAAAATGAGCTGGTTTGAGTACACAGAGCTAAACAAAACAAACAAGAGAGCCCTTACTTTACAGTAAATTTTAAAACCCACGCATTTTATTTTCCCAGCAATCAATACACCAATGATAACAAGAGGAAAAGGATACCAATTACACATAATTGCCAGCCCTGTTCCCCCAAAATCTGAAACAAAAAGCACTCAGTGTCAGCCTAATAAAATATTTGTTCCTTTCCCAGGCAAGTGCTTTTATTAAACAGCCCATAAAGCATCTCAGTTCTTACAAAGGATTTCCAAGTTTGATATCAGTGAAATGACTTCAAAGCCTCATTAGTTCCCCAGTGGAGGTTTGTTCACTGCTCTGAGACACTCAGCTCCCTATTTTGTCCTGACTTTCTCCACTGATCCCAGGCCACAGATATATCCCACAGATATTTTTACCACATTCACTTGATCTTCTCCAGTATTGGATGAGCATCAGTGTGGCAAAGGCTGCCATCCCCTGCCCATCTCTTCTTGCTGATGTGACTGTCTTGCTCCTGGTGAGAGGGACAGCGACCCTGCCATGGATGTGTTAACAGGTCTCAGCCAACAGGTTAGTGAGGTAAAATTGAAAATCAGTTCTTAAATTGCTATGCCACTTCTGCAGGCAGAACATCTGACTTTTCCCTGTTATACAAACACTGGTTTGACCCCTTTGTCTGTCTCCCACAAAAGTGAAGCACACCAGACTACCCCCTCAAGGAGTAAACCAGCTTCACCAGCTCAAACCCAGTAAATGATGTGAGGTGCCACAAGTACCACACCCGCCCTGAGAGACCCAGCCCTTCAGACTCACTGTAAACACTTTCCCATCCACTCCTTACAGCACACCAGCTCCAGCTAAAAACCACTTTTTCTTGGTGCAGACAGGGCCGGAATAGGGCTAGCCTCAGCTTTATTATAAAGCCATGGGGTTAGAATAGCAAATTCCAACACTTCTGTAACTCATCTTAAATCAACTGAAAGCCACATTTTCACACAGCCTCTCATCGTCCTTATATAGCCTGGCTTAAATAAAAAAATAATGAGAAGAAAAGCAAAACCAAGGGAAAAACTGAACCTTGCAGCTCACAGTTCTTTTCTGGTGTCGTGCAAACGCTCTTGCTAAGAACACGGGTAAGGATGTGCAGGTGATTACCCACACACGTGTGTGCCACCCAGCTTGCCACCATGGGCTGAAAGGGGTAAACCTTTTCTGCTGCCCATAGCTCTGGTGGCTCTCATGACACAGAAATAATCCCAAATGAGAAGATCTGGGGATGAAGAGATGGCAATAAACAACAGACTCGTCAGCTTAACTTCTCTTGTGGGACAGGCTCTCACTTGGGAGCACAGGCAGATACAAAGGTGCTAGGAGTACTGGAGTGCTGCCTGGGGAGCCAAAGGGTAGAGGAATCTTCCCTCCCTCTGTGCAAAATATGGTTATTTAATGCTCTGTCCTTCCCCCCAGCATGACTAACCAAATGCTCCATCAGCTTGCCAATTCAGAATCAAGTTTATGCTCATAGTTTCAGATTTATTAGACTGACTCTCCTTCTCTCCCTCCCCATCACTTCTATAAGCCAAGCCAAACATTTCATCAGCTACACAATGGCACTAATCCTCAGCAGAAAATATCCACACAGCAGATTTCAAGCACTCATGCACCAACCTATCTCATAATGTATGTATGGAAAAAACTTTCAAGGAAAAAACACCCCTTATTTTCATACTTGCAAAATTTTTAACCACTGCAAGAATTTTGTTTATAAGAGACAAAAAAAATACTCTTGTGATGTGATTAAAAAATGCAGCATTTTTTCTTTGAATCTCACATAATTTTACACGTGCTTTCCTCACAGCATTTGTACCAAGTGTTTCCTGGTTTGACTTTGAGTGGAAGAGAACTGACCTCTTCTCTCCACCATGCCATGATGCATGAGATGTCAGATGAATTCTGACTGAATTTGAAATAACACCAGCATGAGATGCAGCATAATGGTGCTGATGGATGTAACACAAAAACCTCAAAACCTCTCAACCATGACCAATTTTGCTCCCCTAGAAGCCCTTAGACTGAACTGGGAAATAAGCCTCTGACAGATAGATCTGACCACAAGTAGTATGCAAATAACAGAAAATACTGAAAATATGTCATGTTGCATCTCAGTGCCACTGAGGTTACCAATGTTCATCAACCAGTCCAGGTTATCACAGAATCATAAAATACACTGAGCTCAAGAGGACCCATTAGGATCACTGAGTCCAGCTCCTGGCCCTGCACAGAACACCCTAAGAGCCTCAGCATGTGCTTGAGAGCATTGTCCAGATGCTTCTTGAACTCTGTCTGGGTTGGTGCTGTGACTGCTTTCCTGGGGAGCTGTTCCAGTGCCCACCCACCCTCTGGGTGAAGAACCTTTTCCTGATATCCAGCCTAACTGCCCCTGACTCAGCTTCAGGCCATTCCCTTAGGTCCTGTCACTGGTCACAAGAGGGAAGAGATCAGTGCCTGCCCCTCCTCTTCCCCTTGTGAGGATGTTGAAGACCACAATGAGGTTTCCCCTCAGTCTCCTCCAGGCTGAACAGACCAAGTGACGTCAGCTGCTTCTCATACAGCTTCCCCTCCAGACCCTTCACCATCTTTATTGGACAGTCTCTAACAGTTGAATGTATTTTCTGTATAGTGGCCCCCAAAATTGCCCCCAGCACTTGAGGTGAGACCAACCCAGTGCAGAGCAGAGCAGAGCAGAGCAGGACAGTCCTCTCCCTTGCCTGGCTGGCAGTGCTGTGCCTGATGCCCCCCAAGACACAGCTGACCCTCCTGACTGCCAAGGCACTGCTGGCTCATGTTCAACTTGGCATCGACCAGGACCGCAGGGCCCTTTCCATGGCACTGCTCTCCAGCCTCTCGTTCCCCAGTCTATGCACAGAGCCAGGCTTGCCTTGTTCCAGGCGCAGGATCTGGCACTTGCCCTTGTTTAACTTCATATGGTTGGTGACTACCCATCTCTCTAATTTGCTTAGGTCTCTCTGCAATTACAGATTGCAATAAATTGCACTACCTGTAGTACCCACAAATGTCCCACATGCACATGCATACAAGCAAGCACTTCTGTCGTGCCTTTTGCCTCATCCACTTGACTGTGAGGTCTCATGGGCTGCAGTAATTTTGGCACATGGTTAGCACAAAGCACAGACCTCCGCTTGGATTCCAGTTACCACTGCAATCACTCATGAGAATGAGTGGGCACACATCCACGCACACCCTCACTGAGGTGGCACAGGGCTGCCTTCCCTTTCAGAATAGCTGCTAGGCCACTTCTTGTGGCTGCATTCCTCCAGTGTGCCTTCTCCTCCCTGTCCATCACGTTTCTCTGCTGCTGGAGCGCTTCTGGTCAGCCTAAGTGTGAATGTTGTTTGAATTTTACTAATTTGATGCTCTATAAACAAAGATTTTCTAGCCAGTACAACAGAGTCTTCTACAGCTGCTTTGGTATCCGAGCTCTGACCAACACACTGCTCCCAATGCATGGAGGTGAGACTATTCCAAACTACGCCAAGACTACACAAAAAAAGTAATAACGCTCTTCGTCATCAGGGGTCCAGACTCAGATTACTCAGAGAAAAAGAGCTGTATTTCAGAAAATGCAGGCAGAGCAACCCAAGCTGTAAAAACAGCACTGCTATTGCAGGTAAAAGTAAATAGCGTTTTCCTGATTCTATGAACAAGTCAACATGAACATATTTTGCAGATGCTTATTGCAAAAGGAAACAAGGTCAGTCCTGCCCAGACTTTTCCATCAAACCTTTGGAGAGAACATACATCATGATGAGTGCACTATACCAAATTTTGTTATTATCAGCTCCCCTATCTTAATGATGGCTGCGTGGTTCCAGAAGAGAAGCACACTGCCATAGGATATAGAGCCTCTGACATATTTACTGCAGCATTTTTCACCAGCAATTTCCGCTGCAGTGTGTGCTATTACGTGTTCAGAAAAACTTAGGGAAACTGCAGGATGCAGAACGACAATTACATCTTTCCCAGATGAGACTACTACGTTAATGGATCGGCATCATCCATCACCATAGATCCTGAGTCCTCTGGGGAACGTCACCAGCCCACTCCAATAAATCTGACTGGGAGATTTTGTATTTGGCTGTTCAGCTCAGCCTCAGGAAGCAGTCTAGCAATGCAGTTCACAGCATGACTGTGGCTCAGCTCTCCTGGTGAGGTGATGTTGCTCTATGGCAATGAAGCTCTGGATGTAAGAGGTCCTGCACTCCAGCATATAAGGGCACATAGGGCTGCAGCCTGGTGTTAATTCCTCACACAGTCAGTTCTTCAAAGAACTGAATTCTGGTACATGGACTGTAGACAGTGGAGGAAGAAAGCTGACTGTGTAGCTTCATTCCTTTACCACCACCAACAACAAAGAAAAGGAAATCAAAAATAAAGAAGAATAAAACTAACAGTGAATAAAACCCAAACCTTCCAGCAGACTGTTGCAGTTCTGAAGTAATTTTTTTTTGCTGTCAGTCTTGATTCTCCAGGCCACCTCAGCAGACAGAGCAGACTGTCTGCCATGAAAATGTAAGATGATGCTCTATTAGGGAAGAACATACTTCTCACAGGCTCTCCCTTTAGGAAAGTCAAACAAATAACACACAAATAAAAACCACCATGGCTGTACCATGTCCTAGCTCATCCTTGTAATAACAGGAGGACAGGGCCTGAGGCTGTTTCCCCTTGTCTCCTGCACTAATGCAAATACAGCCACAGCGTAAGAGCAGGCTGGGGGGAAGGTCAGCCCCATAGAAGCCCTTCTGAGAGGCAGCTCTGTGCAAGGGGGTCTGAGGGCACTTTTCTCTCTCATGTTTTGTGTATATTCTGTTTCAGGCAGTGATATACTCCCTGATACATTTTTCATGTAGCTGGAGCAAAGAGTTTTCTTGTACTGTATGGAGTGGGGAATGTCACAGCATTGCTACCCCCAATGGCTTAACCATTTTCAGTCTTTTCTTCCCTGAGGCACCAGTTTTTCCCACTGACCCCACCCCACACTGGACCAATGTCACAGGTGATGCATGTGGTCCTTCTTCCCCAGCCAGGGTATACAATGAAGTGGCACCAACACGAATGCCTATTTCCACTAGGATAGGGCCACCACCAAACATACCCTTGGAAATGGGGACAGCTTTGGGGTGCCACTCGTGCCTGTCCAACCCTCCTTATCCTCATCTTCCAGCTCTTAAGCAACTCATCCCCAGGATGAGTGACCCCCTCCCCCTGTCTCAGTGTGGGTGCACTGGGTATGGCCAGGGGAACAGGAATGAGGGCTCAGGACACTGAGGGCTTGAACTACTGCAGCTCCTGCAGTTCCGAGTACCTGACAGAAGCACAACAGAGCCTGGGAGACCAGCAAACAAGGAGGAAGTAGTTTTAATTATATAGTAACTTTGGGGAATAAAAACTGCCTATAGCCCGTGTGAGTTGTGAGAAATGGCACATGCTCCTCTTGCCTCAGGCAAATGCTTATCTTATTAGCAAGCTTAGCTATGAAAATGACACCCTTGCAGATAGAAACAGCAAGAGCACCCAAAATGTACAAAATATTCTGTATTTTCTTGGTGGGGTGTTAAAGAAAACTATGTTCATTGAAGAGCCTGCTTTTGGCAAAGGGGATGGGCAGATGCTACCTGCAGAAGCTCTCCCTCCTCCCTTCCAGTGGGACAGCCAGCAGCTGGCCTCTGCACCCGCCCCACGCTCAAGGCGTGATGCCATTGCTGACCAGAAGGGCTGCTGCACCTTTCAGGTCCTCTGCCTGGAAAATGGGGCTCTGTCCCACACTACCCCAAGAAACTCCATGGCTCCAGCTGGGCTGTCCTGTCAAGGCACCCCACATGCAGGGACGGGTGGTCTGTGAGGTACCGAAGCAGCGTGTGCCAGGCCACTGGGCTTCCAGGGGCAGCTGCTGGCCTGTCTTTGCCCAGGATGGTGGCTGAGGGAAACCAGAGGCGTCTGCAATACGAGATGCACAGCAGGAACAAGCCACACCACTACTGGGGTTGCAAAAGAAGCCCTGAGAGCTAAGGCGGCAACCAAGGAAAACCACTGCTTTTACTGCCTGTCACTGGACACGCTCATGTGCCAAACTGTCAAAGCTGGGTAAACATCTGGGCAGCACAAACCAAACCAGAGGAGACAGCTGTCCCCTGGTGAGCACAAACCCTTTATGATCTCAACTGAATCCTCCCTGAAAAGGTGTCATGGTCCATAGTTCAAGAAGTGAAGCAGACAGCTGCTGGCCATGGCTGCACCGGGGAAGGCGGCCACCAGGGCAGGTAGAGCAACCATAAGCCCTGTCAGGATGTGCTCCACAACAGGAAGGCACCAGAGCTGCCCTGAATTCAGCATCCACAGTTTTCCCCATGGACAGGACAGATCAGGCTGCAACAACCAACCTGCATTTCCATGGCTGGCTGATGCAACTGAAAGGGCCATCTTTCCCAGAAAGGTTAACTCCAGTGATCCTGAGGGATGACAGCCCTTGGATGGACCTCACTGGTGAGGTCAGTGCCAGCACCCACTGCTCCACATGGAATGCAGCCATGGTGAATGTGTCCCAGTGCACACCCATCTTGCCACCCCCAGGCATCCTCCACGTCCAGTGGAAAGGCTCCCCCAGAATGCCGCAAAAGCATGAACAATCAATAAAATCCATTGACTTTTTGTCTAACAATAGCAATTTTACAGCTCAATGCTAACCAGAGTAAGCAGGAGAGCATACTGCTACCAAAAATAAATTAAAGGGGGAACATGGGTTTTTGAAGATTCCCAAAACACCCAGTACAATTAACACCCAGTAAACCCTGCCCAGTCCTTACAGTGATTAAGGACAATTCAGCCCCGGCTCTGGGTGAAGGCTTCTCCAGGATGCAGCCGCCAGCACATGTTTGGGTTTAGCTGTCTAAACAGGCACTGAGGGATTAGGTCTCTATGCATCTTCAATGCTAATTAAAGTTTGTTTATTATCCAATTGTTCCCGATAGCGTATATTTCTTCTTCGTGTAAACACAGCCGACGCCAATGTCTAAAAAAACCCACAAAACCAAAAGTGGTGGAAAGGTCTGCATTTCACCAAGTTATGGGTGTGAGGGACACCCTACAGGCTACCCCGCCGGCGCTCGGCTCTCCCTGTCCAGCAGCCACAGGCACGGGTGCTTGCCACCACGCAGAGCTGAGCCTGAACACTCCTGAGCTCCGTCACCTCCTGCCATGCTGTTGGTGACCTGGGCACTAGTTACAGGAGAAGTTCTGCTTACATTAGCTCCTGGAGCCGCAGTGTTTACATGCAATCAGATCTGAACCAGGTACCTGGAGCACACTCCAGCAGCGTGAAGTTGGTACCAGAGCATCCTGGACAGCATTTGTGACACACTGACACACAGAATGTGCATCTGGAACAAGGGGCAGTGTCCCCTTACTTCATCAACCAATTTTTAGGAGTCTAGAAAGGGCTTGTCCAAATAATGCTAAAGAAAGCCCTTTGGCAACATCCTTGATACACACAGCCAGTGAAGAACAGCTGTCTCCTCCAGACCTTGGCTTTATGTGGCTAGTGGACACCAGCTGGGTT
The DNA here is from genome assembly GCA_013400175.1 of Phainopepla nitens. Classification (NCBI taxonomy): domain Eukaryota; kingdom Metazoa; phylum Chordata; class Aves; order Passeriformes; family Bombycillidae; genus Phainopepla; species Phainopepla nitens. The sequence continues at coordinate 608,056 of VXBQ01001252.1, read as the reverse complement.
TAGATGGAACTAGAGCTCAGACTTCACATCAAAAAGCCACTGAAGCTGCAGAGTCAGACACTGAGGAAAACAGAAATGCAACCTTATCCTGGTTGCCTCTATGGGGTCCTGACAGTGTGGCTGTGTTATGACACATTCTCAAACACTGCTATCTCCTCTTTTTTCAAAAGGCCTTGTCATGATGCAAAAAGGTCATCCACAAAAGGAAAAAGCTTTTTTTTTTCATAGATCTTTTTGTGACTCTTAAGTCTCTGACTCCAAACTAAGCAACACTTATTTCACACAGATTTGTACAGGTAATATGAAAAATTTAAATTGGTCTGTGAATCTGCTTTTAAAGATATAATGCTACTTTGTACCCTTGTAAATGTAGAGAACTATTTTAGTCTTTCTCTTGCTGTGTCTTGCAAAGGCAACATACTGTAGTTTCAGTAGTTGCATTTTTAAATATGTTTATCTGGGTCACTGCTACTTAGAGCATAAGAAGATTTAGTGAAGCCAGTTTAGAATCAGTCTAGTGCAAAGGAAAAAAATTCTTTAATTAAAACTAAAAGAATTACATTGTTTGGAGGGTAAAGATCTCAACATTATCAAATTAAAGTCTTTGGACTGATTCAAGAAGAAAATAGACCTATAGGCAATATCATTCAAAAGGCGCTTAGGCTTTTGGGGGTTTCTGGACTCATCACAAATTATTTCATGTAACTGGCAATTTCAGGTAGAGAAAAGAGAACCCAGAGCATTACCACATCAGGATTTTCCTTAATTGTACGATGGAAAATCAAAAATAAGAATGTGATTCCTGATGGTGTTAGTCTGTCTGGCTCACTTGGAGCCTGCTGGTGTGCGTGCCAGCTCACCCTGAGGGGCCACACTTCTATCTGCACAGCGGCCCTCACAGAAGACGGGACAGAAAACAACCTGCTTCGATGGCACTGCTCCCAGATCCTTCTGCTAAAACAAATAATCTGCAAAGAGAGAAAGCAGGGAGGGACGCTCAGAGGCCAGAAGTGGCACCAGGATCTGTGCATCTCCAGTGGTCCTAGCTTTCCACTGTCTTGGAAAATACCCTAAGGAAGATGCTGGTCAGGAAAGGCAAAGCTGCCACTCACGCGGGAAATGAAGTGGCAGGCTGAACGGCCTGAACGGCTGAGCACATCTGTGTGATGCAAGGCAACATCCCTCAGCATCACACTGCCCGTCAGTGACAGGGAAGTGACTCAGAAGACAAGAGCACTTCAAAGGTTCATGGAATACTGGTTTATTTTAGCTGAAGCCTGTCTGCCACAGAATAGGGAGGACTGCAAGCAGAAAGCATCCACTCTGCATCCTGTGGCTGCTGCTGGAGTGGTTCATCCCACAGGAACAAAAGCCTTCCTCCTCCTTTCCCTTTCGTCTGGTCAAGGGAGGAGGGCAGGCTGGGGGATAACCATCACTGCTGCTGCTGAGCCACAGCCAGAGGACACCTGACACTGCACCAGAGTGGGATGAGAAGTTCAGCACCTGCTCCAAACTGCCCCATGGTCTCCACAACAGAAAGCAGAACAACTGCCCAACCATCAGTGGGGTACTGGTGTGACAGAAAAATTAGGTTACAGCAGCTGCATCACTCTGATCCTCAGCTAATTATTCCCCATATCCAAAAAGCAGCAACATGGAGAGCAAAGGAATGAGCATGTAGCCAGCAGTTTGAGCCTGTCACTGATCAGATGCTAAATGAGGAAAATAACTAAGTACAAAAATATTTCTTGTGTCAGAAGCAGGTAGGAAGGGTGATGGATTTTCTTCAGATTATTGAAAAGGAAAAACATAAATTCTCAAAAGCCCAAAGTTTTTTACTTGTTTCAAACAGGGCCAATTTTTACCAGGTTTTTGGGCGTTGCTTTTTGTTTGGTTTTTTTTTCAATTCCTTCAATCTATTCCTTGTTGATGACAAGACAACACACCAGTTATTCACTGGATATGGTGATCTACAGCTTCAGTTTTTGGGGTTCCCATGTGACTGCAAGAAGGTAGTTTCTGGCACTTCAAGTGCTGCTGCAGCAGAAGTCATCTCACAGTCAGCAGGGCCAGTTACAGATCAAGTCTCCAAAGGACTAAAAAGCTCAATATCTAGCCCTCTAGTAAGAGAAGATTTTTTTTATCATATTGTTTTTTAGAGATTTATCACTTCCTTTACCTTCCTCCATACACACAGTGAAGAAAATCTGTTTTAAACATGTGCCAGGCATGATTTCCATTAGAGAGTAAATTTGGGGGATAAATGAAGAAAAAAGGGAACTATTATTAAACCAGAAACAATCCTTGTGCTGACGAATGAGTGCTAGCATCTGAACGTGTTTTTCAGCCTATTTAACAGACCAGGTTGCCACACCATTCTTCAGATGATCTCAGATCACTGGAACCCTTTTTCTTAAAAATAGGGCTATAAGAAGTATTTAAATGTTGTCTTTGAGTTTGTGCAAGTAGGCATAACCACCTTCTCCACAAGTGCCTTGGAAGTCAGCTGCTGGTCCTTATGGAAGAAGGCATTTGGCCCTAACACCAGGTCCCACAGGTTGTGAAGCCCGACATTCAGCTCAGTGGGGTTTTGGTGCAACAGCTTCAGAAAGCTGTATTGGATCAACCCCAGAGATGCAGATACCTTTGAAAGCAGGTCAGACACCAATCCTGTGGAGACCAGAGCAGGCCCCAAAAACCTGAAACAAGGAGCAAAAAGAGAGGGAAGTATGCAGAGTTCTGACATCTGTATCACAGAACTGTGGGGACCTCTGAGTTGTCTCCAGATCAAAGGACCCCTTGATAGCAGTCACCAAACGCCTTCTAGCAGAACACCACTACTCATCTCAAACTTCACTCATCCTCCCAGAAAAGGCCACTATGCTGACATGCTTCATGATTTATTCGTAGGACTAGCTGCAGTGGAAGGAAGTGGTAGCACATGGAAATGTGGCATCAGCAGAGAGTTTGGGGAATGCAATTCTGGGGATGCACATAGTGCTGCTGTGAAAAGTGGAGAGGGTGCATGGCCAAAGACACAGAATTCTGGGCACTGAAGAACCAACCAAACAGAAAACCCCAACTAACAACCTCCCTCCTGCCCCTATAAACAAAATATGTAGGGAAGATGAAGAGGTCAATGGGGTAAGAAAACCTAGAGCTGCTGACCCTAGGGAAAAGATGAATGAAGCTGCAGAGCACACTAGAAGTAGAGGTAGTGGAAAACTGAATTTGTTAGAGAAGATACAGAAAGTAGGGGCAAATAAAGAGCTGCTGTGCAGTGCCCTTATCTTGCAGAAATTAGACTCCTTGAGGGATGTCTACTGTGTTTCTAAACCATTTGACAAAGATGGATGAAAAATTCTTCTGACCACAATGGAGGAAGTGATCTATTTTCGTAATTCTGAAAGCTGGAGAAGAATAGGCTTGTTTTGATCATACCACAGAAAGCCAGATCAAGTAAACAAGTGTACTTGGACAGACCATGCTCTTTTACAGGTCTCCATGGCTCTCCATAATCCAGCTGTGAAGGTCTGATTTGGATTGACTGCTCAAACGAAGTGACTGGCAAGCAGTGGAGTACCAGGGCATCTTCATAGTGTGAACTGCAAAACTGTTCTCAGCTAAAATTGCAGGAGCTACATTTGTGTGGAATGAAAATATATTGAGAACAATGTTTAAGGCTCTTGAAAAAAAATTCTATTTTAGGCCTGCAGTCAATCCCATACACAAATGCCCCTGCAGTTTGCCTTCTAGACAGGAAGAATATTACACAAAAGCCATTCCTAAGCAATATAATTTCTTATGATGACCAAAAATCAACTTTAAATTTATGTTGTCTCTTACTAAGCCATTAAGAAATTTCTCATCATTGCCTTGAAGCCACAGAGTGCTGTGGTCTGACTGGACCCACTTTGTGCTTCAAATTCTCAAATAACCACAATAACGAATATTATTAGAAAATGTGTGTTATGCTGCAGCCAGTAAACTCCACAAAGAGCATCCTGAGATTTATGACACAAGGTTTTAAGTTTTTACAGACAGCCTTCATCCTGAGAAATAAAGTAACCAAGGCAATAGAGTCTGAAAAACAAACAAAATATATTTCCAAGTCAAAGCACAAAAGAACATGAAAGACCCAAAGAAGAGTCAATACAGATTTTCAATTTCATTATTTTGATTTAATAAAATTCTTTGGATGGTGTTGCTTGCTCAGTACAAGCATAGAAATTATAATGGCAAATACTGTACTGTGATTTATGGACTGAAAACTTGTCTGATTTCATTATGCTGATAAATGTACACTGCAGACACCTTCTCTTGGAAAGCTATTTCTAAATTGCTACATCAATATTAAGATAACCAGAATTGATATTTACCTTTTACAGGAACAGCATGTGTCTGTATGTCCATGTGGGCACACACACACACACACACACACACACAAACATATTTTTAACATTTCTCCACTTTTTGGAACCTAGGAATACATGCTACAGGAACTGCTGATTTTTTCCAAACCAACCTATGCAGTTGCAAGGTGCCCAGTCCAGGATGTTTATACTGGTTGTACCCTTTTCTACCACTGAAAGTAATTCAAATAGAAGTACCCAGCAGAAGTTCAGTTGAATAATTTTTTATCCCAGACTTAGGAAGGCGCAACTTCACCTTCAGTTTACAATAACAAAATTGATGGATAAATCACTGAAGCCCTAAGATACACAGCCCAACACTTACGTTAGCTCTGCGTATATTTTTCAGCTGGAGTAGAGCATGGTAAATAATTTTAAACTAAACTTTGCCTTTCACTCGTGGTTTTGTAACAGAAGTACAAAGCAGTGCGTTAAGGCAGACTTCAGGTGCCAGAGCCCACATGCCATTGTCGACAATATCTGTGGGAGAGGGGGCTGACAAGGAAGCAAAGGATGTGAGACAGCACCAGTGAAGGAGAGGCAGAAGTGAGGAAGCAACATGGCCAGAGAGTGTCCCTCTTACAAAGTGGAGCCTAGCGTCCCCGCTGATCCCTGCCTTGAATGCCTTGTGCCACACATCCCTCCTGGCTGTCCTGGAGAGGTGCCTCAGCAGCACATTCTTCACAGCTGGCTCACACAGCCCATGGCTCACATAGCCCATGGCTCACAGCTCACACAGCCCATGGCTCACAGCTCACACAGCCCATGGCTCACACAGCCCATGGCTCACACAGCCCATGGCTCACAGCTCACACAGCCCATGGCTCACAGCTCACACAGCCCATGGCTCACAGCTCACACAGCCCATGGCTCACATAGCCCATGGCTCACACAGCCCATGGCTCACAGGTCACACAGCCCACAGCTCACACAGCCCATGGCTCACCCAGCCCATGGCTCACAGCTCACCCAGCCCATGGCTCACACAGCCCACTGCTCATACAGCCCACCCCCCCGGCCCTCAGGGCAGCAACTCTTCAGAGGGGGCATCTGAGAAGAGACTAGAGGGAGAGGATAACAGGGACAGCAACTGAAGCTCCAAGGACACAGATTTGTCCTCTGAAGAGTGAGGGCATGTCCAGCCCTCATGAATAAACCAGGCCACATCCCCATTTCTGCTCAGCATTGCAGGAGCCCACAGGGTGATCCTTTGCCTTGTCCCCTTTGATCACTGTCACAGGGAACAACAACTGGCACCTATCAGCAGAGACATCTCTGAGAAGGAGTGACTTCAGGACACAGTGTCCTTCCCCGGTCCCTTGAACCCTTGAGACAATTTACAGTGCTGTCACTCGTACATATTCCCTCCTCATCTGCACAGTTCTTGTCTCTAAATTTAACATTTTGCTTTCTAAACAAAAGTCCTTAAGAGTTCTCAGAAGACCTTGATGATAAGCCCTTTTATTGATATTCCAGTTCATTTTTCAAAATATTTGCAGATTATAGGATAAATGGTGTTTGCTTTTATCCCCATTTCAGGAGATAACAGTTGGGTAAGTTACGATATCCAGCTGAAAATTTATTGGTTAGCACTGGGGAAAGCAGATCCTTCCCAAAATTAGCCTTTGACCCAGTTAGTCTTTCATAAACAAGCAATGATTTAAAAAATCCTCAGCAGATAAGATGCTTGCAGCCCCAGCATCAACTCGCACAAATGTTAGAAGGTGTAAGCATAACAAAGCTAAATCAGCCATAATTTACAGCCCCAAGACTGAGGATAAAAAACTATGGAAAACTTCCCTAATGAAATGTCAAAGCCAACTAGGTTCACTACAGCTAATCCGCAAATCTTGATGACAGCACAGATTACCCAGCCTGCTAAACTGACAAGTGCCCAAGGAAGCTCATCTCCCAGGGATTACACCTCCATTTCTGTTTGCCTTCTTCTGAGTTATGTGCAAGAGCCCCGGAGGAAACAAGTTTCAGCTCATCTATTTCCTTCTGAGGGCTTTCAGTACACTACCCAGTCTTAAAGCATCAAGCAACAACAGTGCATATACACACACAGAGACAAGAGTCCCAAATATTGACATTATTGTGCAATAGGCCAGTCACCCGCAGATGCCAGGCAGAAAGCTGCTGACAGATGCTGCAGCATAAACCTCCTAAGAACCTTCAGGTTTGGCAACAAAATCCTCTGTTCTCAATTCAGGCTGCCCTGATGCTTGGATCTAAATAACGCCCAATATGAGAGATTTATTTTTTTCTCACACTGGCTATCTATAGAAAATCCTTTTTTGTAAGTCTCTGTTGTGCAGCTTCTGAATGTCAGGCCCAGCAAATCAAAACATTTTATTGTAATTTCATATTGTTTACTTTTGCAAGGCAGGATCTTGGCAGAGACGAGTGTTTCCTCCAGGGACAAGGAGGATGGGGCTGGGAGGAGGGGAGGACAGACGGATGGGAAGGAAGCATTTTAATGCAGACTTCCTCACTGTCTGCTTTAATAGGGACCTGGCTGAAATACAAAGGAAGAGGTAAGTAAGCAAGACCTTGGCTACAAATTTAGAGACGCCAGAGAATGGGTGTGAGGATGCTCCAGGACCAGCCTACGCAGCCGCTGTCCGCAGATCAGGGAAGCAGCGCGGCACCAGGGAAACATCGCCGGCCCCAGCCCACCCACCACTGCCCCTCAGCAGCACTGGGAGGATCCTGGGGTCCCCATGGCAGGCACGCTCCAGAGGGCTGTGGCCAAGAAGGAGCAGGGGAGGACAGCCTTGCCCAGGCTGCTGCCACTGTGCTCCCACACATCCCTGCAAAGCCAGTGTGACCCCCCCTATCCACAGATACTCCTGGCTTCCTGCCCAGATCCTCCTCCTCCCTACACAGCCCCAAACTGTGGGCAGGTTTCCCTCCAGGAGAGCAGGCACCACCCAAGTACATATTTCTCCATGAAGATCCTCCCACTATTCCAGGATGGAGAAGAGGAGGAGGCTTCTTACAGCCTTCTGCCCAGGGACACTGGAAAGCACCAGTGATTCCACCACAGACACCTATGTTTCACTGTGTGTTTCCAGAGAGATTTGACACACAACATTCAAAGGTTTGGGTAAGCAATATCTAAGTTGATGAGAGCTGATTTAAGTGTTTTACAGGCAAGGCATTTGAAACACATCCCTTTATATGTAAGTCTCCTGCTGAAGTGATGGTTCTCCAAGAAACCCACAGGAGATGTGGATGGTGCCAGGGCAGCAGTATAGCTGAAAGCAGTTTTATTGACTTTGTTCTGTCCCCAGCTGTCCAACTGAGAGACCTAGACCTTCCTATCTTTAATCTTGGATTCTCTGGGCTGCTCCACACGAGACAAAGTCCCAGGACACATGGAAGGAGCACGATGCCTTGAAGTCACAACTCGCCCTGCCTCCAGGACCACCCGCGGCTGCAGGCGGACTGGCAGACAGGCGACAGCTCCCTGCTCCCGCTGGGTGCCTGGCAAATCTCAGCAGAGTCCAACTGCTAGGTCTCCTCTCAGCATAACAAATCTCCCTGTCTTTCGGCATCGCCTCTCGCTCCTTCTGAAGCTTTGTTTTGGTAGAAAGCGGTTCACAAAGACCTTTACACAAACTCATCCAACGACAACTGCTTTATTACGTAAAATGATTCACTGGTGTTTAAAAATCCCACAAACAGGAGCCCTCACCGACTTTATGACCGACTTCCCACGAAGGCACTGAGGCCAGCAATGCCTAATGCTCCGTCTGGCATCGGCTGCCTGTGAATATCTCTCAGCAATAACAACTGATAGCAGAGCTCAGAGCCTACACATCATCCTCCTGTTTGTACATAAATTCCCTTTAAAAGGATTTCAGCATCCTCACACTGCTTCTTCCCAAGCGTTCGGGCTCTTAAAGACAAGTCAGCCAGACAGAATGGTGCCACACAACTACAAACAGTGCAGGACAATTTTTTATTACAATATATGGCACGACTCTTTCTAAAAGCTCTGCCAGTAATATGCAGTGTGTAAAAATACACATTCATCATAAAGAGGTTAGATACTAATTCCTGCAGCTTAATTTCTTCTTCAGGGCATCAGCCCATTTTTCAATTAAGGCAGTATAATATTATTAATCATAAAAAATTGTTGATGTGTAAAATTGTTTCCTTTCTGGCTAGCATTGGCTGAGAGAAATTGGACATGCTGCCTCTGAATTAGTCTAACTTTGTGGCAGTATGGAAGCTGTACCATCCTTTTTGGTGAGGATTCACACTGCTCCCAGCCTCAGCCACGGGGAAAGGCGTGCCCCTCAGGGAACATGCAGACCGACATCTCCACTGCATCAGGTGCAGGCTGGTAGCAAGGAGCCTATGGATACAGATTCTCATGGAAAATGCAACTGTCCACTGTGGGGCAAAGCAGCTGGCAGGAACGGGTAGCTCCATGCAGAGAGGGTGCTTTAATGGTCTCTGTTGCCTGAGCATTTCCAGGGCATCGTATTTCAACACCCCTGAAGAGAAAGGGGTTTCTGTCCCCTCCCTAGATTTTCTGTGCTGAATTTGGTATTACAGGACTCTCTGGTGAGGTCATCAGTCCTTTCTCTTTAATGTTTTTCCCCCTTTCCTCTGCTGCTGAATGGGTTTGCCTAATTCTGACCAAAATAACTGCACATGTTGCCTACAGATGGGGTCACCAAAAGGAGAATGGAAGGAAGAGAATTTAAGAAACAACCCAAACCCTATAAAATAGTAAGCTATGAATAACAAAACCTCTCCTTGCCATGTAGTCAGCAAGGGAGACTGCTGGACTGTGACTTGGCAGGATCCAAGAAGATGCTGCAAAGGTGTGGGCATGCCAGCATCCTGCAGAAGGACAGCAGCACAGCAGCTCCCTGCAAAGGCACACCCTGGTACCTGGCCCCTCATCCTGCCAAACTGGGGGCCTCTCAGATCAGCCCTGGTGCTTCATTCCACCCAGGCCAGACCACTTCAGGTGGACAGGAGGGGACTAGCACATGCCCTGGTCTTGCTCCTGTAGCAGCCAACCATGACCTCCAGGAGCCCTCCACAGGATACAGAAGCACCCAAGTGATGAGCAGGGCTGTCCTAGGCCCCTCTGTGCTGGGGCCAGGAAATGAACCTCCAGCAGGTTTGCTGAGGATGATGGAGCTGGAAGGAGACAGCCTGGTTCCTGGCTCCACAAGTGCCTGACGTGTACTTCGGTGGCACAGATCCAGACAAAACGCCTTCTTTCCAGTCATGTGTCCAGCCCTTTTTCCATCTATGGGCAGTTTCCCTTCCACACATCACAAAGTCATATATCCCCTGACTTCTGTTGAGACTTTGCACCCCCTGCTCACAGGACCTCCCAGGAGCAGCTCATGGCAGTAATCTCCTTGGCAGCTCAACCCTTTGCCCATTGCCTGGAGAATTTTGGCATCACTCCCAAATTGTGTGCCCCTGCCATTCATCTCTTCCCTCCCTGATCTTGTTTCTCCCCTGCTCTGGAAACTGCATCCTCTGTATTTTTTTCCCTGGAGTGACCAATCTTCTCGCAGCAGCAGAATTCTCCTCCTGTTTTTCCCACACACGATAAACTCCATAACACTATCCCAGTTATCTGCAGCCTTATGTCTTTAGTTTTCTGACATCACCAAATAGTTTCTTATCTGCAGCCAGTATTATTTATACACACATATATATAAAAGGCCATCTTCCACCATCTTATCGACTGCTGACTGAGAATAAATCACGTAAGGTCCAGACTTTGGGACCACCTTGGGGAATACTCCACCCCACAGTTGTTGCCTCTTGGCAAATACTAGCAAGAAGAGCACATTGACTCTAAAGTCTGAGGAGGCAAATCATATAAACAGAAATGGTGAGTTTCAGCCAAAAAAACTGCCTTTCTGACAAAAGTCACTGCTATTCACATGACTAGGCTCATTAAGATCAGTGAGAACTGGAAAAAACTGCAGGATGGAGTCTGCATGTGTCTCCTGGCTGAGATGTTCAGCTGTATTTTTCCCTGTGAGAAGGAAAACTATCCCTGGGCCGTGAAAGCAATAAACAGTGGGATTACTGGTCAGCAACTCTATGGATATTACTTGCAACAGCCCTATAGTTAGTAAGTACTCAGTGACAGTGATTGTTACAAACAACTGAACCACCAGAGAGAGATTTCCATGTTATCTCTACACATACATACATAAAAACACCGGTTTGTACAAATCCAAAGTATGTGAGGTTAAAGCTAATGGGCAAGCTTTGTTGAGCATCTCAAAAATCAAATTAACCGCAATCAAATTCATGGCACAACTCAGGGTTCATTTCATTACTATCAGAAAATTCAATCTCTGAAATCTTACAATATTAAGCTAAAGCAATGATCTTTCCAGTAAAGTTCTCTCTTTTTTCATTTCAAGGTGAAGAAAAGCTGGCATGCCGGGGAAAGGTGAGGGTGATGATTCCCAGTAGATACTACTGAAAGCTTGACAAACATTTAATCAATTACTCTCATATAAAGGAAAGGAGAAAAACCCCAAACATCTTTTCAAACACACACTTAAAGGCATGTTGCATTAAAAATTCTACCTCTTGCATCTACTTCTACATTATGCCTTTTCCTGCACAAATGCATATATAGGCACAAACACACATGCATAGCTAGGCATATATATACTTAAATTCAAAATACAAATCCAGTAGTTAAATCTGCTCATTGCTGCAATAACTAATCATACCTCTGTGCTGTACTGCAGGTGGGAAAGTCAGAAGTTCATAGCATTAAATTCAGGCATTTTCCTTTTTTTAATGAAGCTGCCTTTTGAGTTTATTTCAGAATATGCACTCTTTAACCTTACTACAAGACCTAGCTGTAGAATACTCACTGCAATTTCAGACTCCTTTTTTATCCCTCCTCTTCAAGGCTTCCAACTAGGTTCTCTGCAGGAGTCAAGAGCAGTTTTAATAAGGCAGATGAGGCAGGGCTTCTCAACTGCTTTTGATAGAGGTGAGGTGGTCAGCTCTTTATTGACTTTCTGCAGTACTGCAGCTACAGACCGTACAGACAATCTTGCTTTATGAGCATGCACCAGGCAGGAGGAAATGGGCCTGGAAATTTCCAGCCAGCAGTGTTTGATGCACTGCTTGAAAAACTGCACAATGTGCATATAAAGGAAACTAGGGACAGCCTTTCTCGTTGTTGTTGTTGTTGTTGCTGTTAAACCATCAGGCTGCAATTGCTACATGTACCTTGGAAAGCCTGCTCAGGAGCCATTTTAAGAATTAATATGTCTCAGGAAAAAGAAAGAAAACAACGCTGGTTATTTTGTGCACATTAGAGAGTGCTGCATATCAAAGATCCTTTTATAAACACTTGGAAAAGTCACATGGGAGGTAATAACCCGCTGAATTATTTTACCGTCCTTTTCTTGCGCAGGCAGCCACAGCACAACCATGCTGTATGCAGTGCACAGCTGCACTGATACACACACATCCTCACAAGGGCATGTGGAAAAAAGGAAGCAATCACGGGCTGGTATCATGTACTATTAAGGTTTTATTGGTACCAGCATGGAGCAACTGCATCACTAATTAATGGATGCACACAGGCTACACACATCCTTCCAATCAAGTGGCAATAAACCCAGGTAGCCTTCCTCACCCTCAGACATACATTGCTGGAGCTATTTAACCCACTCCTTGTTTTTCTGGACTGCACATTCACCTCTTCCCCCACCATCCCACATCTACACCAGCACAGCATATCCTTGAATTCTGCTCTGACACGGGGGAGATGAACATCCATGGCCCCATTCATGAGCTTCCCATATGGTGCTACTCTGGACCAAGTTTCCAACAGCAGACAGGGTCCAAACTATGCAGACAGGAGGTTTGGAACCCTCCCCCAGAGATGTCTCCACATATGCTGACACAAAAATAATCATCAAAATCAGGTTTGACATCTCTCTGTGCCTCTTTTACTCCCTGCCCAAGGGAGACAACATCCTCCTGCCCCAGGGGAGCCCAGTGATGGTGAGCAGATCAAAGACAGCAAGAAGGTTCAGACACTTTGGTGATGGCAGCTCTACAAAAGCCAGAACAGACTTTAGACCCTACAAAAATGTACCCACATAGGGCTGCATGCCCCAGCTCACACCCAGCTGCAGGAGCAGCTGCGGACCTGCTCCTGTCAAGGACTGGCTGAGGAAGCCAGGTCCCACCTCCTGCCGAAGCACCACACCTGAGCACCCAGCACTGCTGCATGGTACACAGCACAGTTTCACATCTTTCAACTAATTGCAAAGCTCTGGGGGATTCTGAAAATAAAGCTATACACACACAGGGGTTCAAAAACCTTACAGCTACAGTGCTCCTATCAGAGGATATACCCTTAGTGCAAGCAAGACTTAACTACATGCTTAAATTCTACTGACTTCAGGGGACATAAGGATTTGCTTAACTTTCATTATACCAGTCATTTGTTTTACAGTTACCTGGATAATATGTCTTGCCTTTTCATGTACAGCACTGAGCTCCTACCACAGTAGGACATTACTTCTTACACACAAATGGAAGAGCAGGTAGAAATTGAGGCATTTTTAGCAAACCACCTGAAAAACATGGACAATGACGGGCAGATGATACTGATGCCCACTGCAATGCTATCTGAGCATCTGAGCTCCTGAATTTTCACCTGTGAGATAAGCATCAGTGGACAGCTACAACATAGTCCTTAAAGAAGGGTAAGGAAAGGACAGTAACTCATAGCACAAAAGATTTCCATACTGTGTTTTGCATTTTATTTTTAAAAATGCAGCTACAGGGAACAGACATCCTGTGAAATAACAGATGTTAGAGTCTCACCACAGATACACTGCTTTAATTCAGATGACCTTGCTGAATTAGAAAACTAAGCACAAGATAAATGTCCATTTTCTCTCCTCAATGCCTGTCTTGAGCAGGGAAGGGGTGTGCTGGTGTTTACTTATCTGTTTCTTCCCAGTTCTCCAAAGTGTGTTCTTACAGCACTTCAGCTTGTTTTTCCAAATCAGATGCTGCTGGCATGGTGAATCTTATGAATTTTCTTTGCTGACAGGGATCAGATACTGCTTCACTTTAACCCCCCAAGTTGGCAGAAGCTGGAGACTGGCCCGGACCTGCTGCCAGTTTGTGCTCAGGCTCTACTCTCAGCAGGCAAGAGATGCTCAGGGCTTCTGGAGAGTCATATGCAATACATTGATTTCATCAAAATTACATGCCAGTCTCACTCTTTAAAGCAAAACTCAAACAGTCAAACAATTAATTATTGCTTTAATTCTTAAGATCTTAAGAGCTTTTCTTTAATTCTTAAGATCTGCATGTGTTCAAAATACTCTAAGAGAAGAAACAGACTGGCATGCATTGTCTTTCAGTCTTTTGCTGGTGGCAAAGCAGATTATTCCTATCATGTTCTGCAGGGGTGCTGTCAAATGCTGTTTCAGGCTATGGGCCAAAACCTACCCCCAGTCCATGTGCTCAGTTCCCACTGGCATCAATGATATCTCCACCATGGACTGACAGTAGTAAATGGGCAGAGATGTGCTGGCTGCTCAAATAGCACAATCTATGTGCTGAATAATTCATTTTTAACTGTTGCACAGATGTCAAAATGTTATTGCTGATTTCTAGCCAGCAGAATGGGCGTTTCTTCTCCTGATAAGAGTGTGTCACCGCCTGTAAAGCCAGAGAAGATTTGGGGGATGTCTCAGCCAGACAGCAAAGCCCATACATGGCATGCTTGTGAACATACAATTAAAACGATCATTTAAGGCCACCTTTCACTCTCCTTATTAGGATTCTCCTGGGGAGACACTCATTGCCTCCAAAAAGTTTCAAAAAAGCAGCTTAAAACATGGCACGGTTACATAGATTTGAGGGTAGTCTCCAACAATCACTTCAGCCCTTTGGATTTTTGCTAAAATCCCATGGAAAAACTCTAAGTACAAACAACTTAAGTCACGGATGAGTTTGGATAACAAAATAAATCCAGACAAACAAAAAAAACCCCCTACCTCTGTAAATGGGAACAAACAAATGTATCCTGTTTTATAGAGTTTGCCAGTCTAGCCATGGAGAGAACTCTATGGTACAAGTCAAAGATCCTCCTCCTCTCCAAAATCAAGGAAAAGAAAAGGAGTTTTCCTGTGTTTCTCTTTTCACTAAACCTGGAGCAGCCAATGGTCCACTGCGACATTGTCTGGGCACTGGCTGCCCCAGCCAGGTGGGCACCAGAGTGAGGGGGCAGTCCTGTGTGCAGGTGGGCTGGGGGTGATGGGAGAAGCAGAAGGGAAATGGGAAAGATCCACGACAGTCACAGGTTTTGAACTGAGATCAGAGACCAGGGATCTCTGACACAAACTGCACAAGCAAATGCATCCCACGCCAGCCCAGGAGCACCGCTACTAGGGATGTGTCAGCGAGAAAGTGGGATTTTTCATGCTCCTGGATGAGCTCTTCCATGTCTGCTGGTCTGTGTGGAAACAGACCTCGGCTTAATGAGGTCTAATTTGTTTCAAATACGTAGGTTTCTTTTTAATAATTAACAATCCCCATCACTCAGCAAAGTCATTCCATACCCCTGACTACTTGCTATTAGGAATGAAATTTACTGTGAAATACTGTTAAAAGGTGGAAATCAAGTGACATAATTCACGTTTTAATTAAAAAATATATATATCACACAAAGCTGGAGCCATAGGAGGAATGATAATTGAATAAGCCTAAAAAACCCCCACCCCAACCCAATGCCTACTCTTCCTCATTACCCACTTTATTCTTGTCATGCTATCTGAATTCTTCTAATTGACTTCTCTTACTGGATGCTCTATGCCCAAACCATATTT
The DNA here is from genome assembly GCA_013400175.1 of Phainopepla nitens. Taxonomy (NCBI): domain Eukaryota; kingdom Metazoa; phylum Chordata; class Aves; order Passeriformes; family Bombycillidae; genus Phainopepla; species Phainopepla nitens. The sequence goes on along the minus strand of VXBQ01001252.1, from coordinate 592,761 downwards.
CAGTTTTTCGCTCTGCGATTCCAGGAACTAGAGAACGTGTCGGCATCATTACCGTGAGCATTACACACCCTCACACACGAGGGTCCAGGAACTACAATTAACACATTAAGAAATAATAACTGCCAAGGGAGCAACAGAAGATAAACAGCATGGAGCTGATGTAGCAAGAATTCTGCTTGGGAAAGGGCTGTCTCTTGGGTAACGGGCAAGCGAGAGGAATTGAAGCACTGAGCAGCCCTGCCCATTTACCAGAGAAAACTCCAAAACCAGTTGAGCTGTTCACATATTAATTTACTTTCACTGAAAGTATTGCTGGGTTTAAACTAGATTTCGAAGGAATCTGAAGGCTTGTGTTCTCAAAGAAATAATAATCATGTCCTGTTCCAAAGTTTAAAATTGGTATATGTTTTTCAGTATTTGAAAACCTGCCCTGAAGTGCTGTGAGTTTGTCACTTTTTTGTTCTTTTTCACTAGAAATGAGAAATAGTTATTTCTTTTAGCCATTAAGATATATTTATAAAAAAAAAGAAAACAAAAATACTTTTTTCCTGCTTGTCAATATCTATTTTTGTGATTGCCTGGTTTTTTTGGGGTTTTTTTTTGTTTGGCTAGTCTGTTTGGTTTTGTTTGTTTGTTTTTTTTTTTTAATTAAAATAATTGAGTTATTTTCCCAATTTTCTCAAGATTTTTTAATGAAAAAAAATTTAGATTCCAGAGTCTTTTATTTAAAGCTTCCACTCTGAGAATGTTTTGTGCGACTAGTCCTGCAGAAGCTGCACAACAAAAGCCTGCAAGAGCATGCCAACCATTTGGGTACCTATCTATCTTCACCACTGTAACCAACAGAAATCTTGAAGCACGCTGCTCCCTTGGGGCATCAGTCTTGACTTCAGCGGCTGCTTTCAGGCGAACCAGCCAAAGGCCTTGATCCTTTTCAGGGAGATCAGGAGCCAAAAGAACATGATGGCACAGGCGAGGTCTATGAACCTCGTCTCTCTCACCTTGGGGCTGCACAGTCACAAAACCCGACAAAAATATCGCCATTAAAATAACAGCCTTTCCTACATTCACCCAAATCCCTGTGCAGGAAAAGGGAGGCAGAAGAGGCACAGACACAGAGGGTAGGATTAGCAGCTCTGCTCAAACCCACCTTTTGGGAGAGAAGGGCGCGCCCCTCGCCGCGGGGGTGACGCCTGTGACCCGTGTGGGGCTCGGGGCCTGGGTTCTGTGACCCCCCCCCGCTGCCCCCACGCACGGCTCATCAGTCAACTCAGACATTTCAGCAAATCACATGGCACTTTGTAAAAATAGAATTGTTTTTATTTTCCAATTTTCCATGTTTTGTGTGGAGCGCTGCTGTGTTCAAGCGAAGTGAATAAAAGCATAAACAGCAAGCACCATCTGGAGAACATTCTTCCTGCACGCTGAGAAATAGCAGCCGCCTGTGCGCTACCTGCTATAAATAAGTGTCATTAAAAAATGTCCAAAAAATTGTTTGTTCCAATTTGATGGAACTGTAGCCAGATAAAATTTTCCTTAACCCAGCCTTCAGGTACCCACCACCTTCATAAAAAAAAACTCCAAACAGATGTAGATATTTGTCTCTCTTTCCTTCATGTTAATATGGGTATTACTAACAGAGTAGCGCCCCAACACGTTATTCTAATAACAGCAACAGAGGTTGCAACTTAAGCAGAACACATGAACAAAGCACTGAAAATCCAAATGCTTTTTAAACTGTACCAGGTTCACAATAGGGAGATATCTCTCAGCCCGCTAGCAAGAGAACAGGCAAAATTATTCATTCTCCAAACTGATAGTGTATCAGTTTGGAGGGGAAAAAAAATACCAGAAAGTCCGTAATTTATTTTCAGACTACACAAAGCCACATCTCCCTCTCTGCTGACAAAATACAGACCAAGCTGGCTGTGGGGCTGTGATGGGGCTCTGCGAAGGGTCGGAGTTTGCTGTGTTTGTTTAATCACTGCAATTAGAGCTATGCAAATAATGGAATTGTTTGCTATAGTGGCAAGGCTGTGGTAAAAAAAATTAAAAGGAAATATTTGGGTTGAGTGATTTAAAAACAATTTTGGTAAAATGAAAAAATAAAACTGTCTAGTTTGTTCTACTCAGATTCAACTCAGAATCCATTCAGTTTGAAATGAAAAGTACATTTTCACGCTGGAACAAAGCATATGAGCAATTGTCATTTTTCCTTCTTTTTTTTTTTTTTTGTTTGTCAGACAAACATTTTCAGCACCCAGGAAGGGATGCTTAGAAGAGCTTGCTGGTTCTAGGGGAGGGAGGGGAAGATTTGACTGTCCCTTATCCCAGCCTTGGACACAGCTCATGCTGTTGTGCAGGGGTAGGGCTGAGTGCTGCATCTTTCTCCCTTGAGGAAGCCGCTGCCAGCCCTTCTCTTCCCCCCTGCTCTGCTCTGGGGAGCCACCCAGCTCCGGGAGCCCAAGGGTGGCAGGTAGATGTGAGTATGGGAACAGCAGCACTGCCTTTTCTTGGTTACACAAGGCTCAGCCACAGCTGGCACTGGGTGACTCTTCCCCGAGCGACACAGCCCTTGTGGCCCACACGAGGTTGGGGTGTGCTCTGGGATACAGCATGGGGCTGAGTGTCTGGAGGCTGACACAGGACGCAGTCTGAAGCCTCCCTGATGAGCCACTAGCCACCAGCAGGAAGAAGGATTTGAAGAAATGTTAGCGTTTTTCTCCCTTGTTTTAAACCCCCCTTATACTGGCAGATGTCAGGAAGTGAGAGGAGCGAATCTGTTTTGTTCAACAGCATTCACAAAAACAGGCTGGGTCCCTATCACCAGAGAGTGGCTCAGATTCCTGAGGCACAGGGCAAATCACCAGCATAGCCACCATCATTTAAGGGCAAGAGTGGGAATGATGGACATAAACCAGATCCAGTCCTTTCCTCAAGCTATGCCGCTTTGTCCAAACCCAAAGTCGTTGAACACTGGTGTGGTCACAGAGCAGCTCTGCTAAAGCCTTGCTTTTGGCTGGGACCGGCCAACATTCCCACCAGAAGCAAAGGCATCATTCCCACCATATTTTATTCTCTGCTTTCATTGGGACTCAATGTGCAAGGAACTGCATGAATAGTCCAGTCCCTTCCCAGATGAAATCATCATCTCAGACACAGCAAGGGTAGGAAATGATAACGTGGTTAGAGTTCTCATTAGCCGTGTTCTCCTAATATTTATATTTTAGCTACTTTTATTTATAGAGTCCACTCACACTAGTTAAATTACGTACTTTGGAAAAGAATACAAAGGCTGTCTGGAAGTGAATACACTGGACTACTGATTTCGTTAGGATAATAACGATGATTATCATGATTAATCAGCCTTGATGAATAAGATTTTGCCAGACCAGGTGTGGAGGGAAGGCAGGTGGTGGGAACATGGCTGTCTGTCCATGCATGCACACTTGCGTGCATGTGTGCGAGTGTATGGGGGGGAGGGTTGTTCTTTGTTTTGTTTTTGCCTGTGGTCAAATTCAAACAATGTGCAGTAACAAGAAGTAAATGTCATTTTCCTTCCATCTATCTTAATTTGGCATCCATTTTAAAGCTTACCTTTGACCTTTTAAAATGTTAATACACTTAAGCAGATATGAAAAACACAAAGCTCCTAGAAAAATTAATCAGAGCCATATCATAATGCTGGTCTAAAAATGTAACATCACTTGTTTTCCTCTTTAAAGAAACATTTGTCCAGTGCAGCAGCAGTAACCATGCTACAATTACCTATTATTTCCTTTTCAAACAAATAACCACATTAAATGCTATCGCAAAACCCTTTCAGCATAACCAGCACAACCTACTATGAATCTGTTTTGTTGAGTAACTGCCTAGAATCACAGAAAGGGTCCTGAAAAGGACCTTGAGAAGTGTCCTAACCCATCCCTCAGCCCCAGGCAGGGCCAGCTAAATCTAAACCATTCTTGACAGGAAACCTTATTTAGATTTCCTTTAAGTAGCAGCCTTAAATAGAACAGGGGAGAATGGCACAATTCAAAATATATATATACATGAAAGTAATTTCTATATGAGTATTATGTATACAAAAAAGAAAATACAAAGAGACAACCCTGATCTAAATAATAAGTCTCCCTCCTCTGACCACTTCATACCCTCTAACCAAAGAGTTCAAAACAGGAAACTCTAATAAAAACACCTCCTTCCTTTATAAAAATAAAAGGCTACTCGATTGAGAACCTCGTCTCCTTGGAAATGCAGGGGCACCTCTTCTCAAGAAAATCAGAATTATCAGGTCCCAAAATATTTAGGTCTTCATGCTGCAGAGCAAAGAGCTCTTCAGTTCCACCAATAAGCAAGCACAAATAAAGAGTGTTGACCACCCTTTCCAGTAACCAAAGTGAGTCTAAGATGTCTGTAGCCTGTTTGTGATCAAGGGCATCCACTTTGTCTCCTGACCTAATTATTTCTGGTGAGAGGAGGTGCTAGGTGCCTCAAGGACAGTCACTGCACAGCTCTGAGGTTGGATGCTATGAACATGGGGATCCATTGCACAGAGCCTTATGCTGCTTTCACTTTCCTGTCTGTAGCACTTGTGGCATCCATGACACTCATGGCACCCAACTGATGGCTACCCCCATCAATTTAATACCCCTCTTTAGAGGACAGAAAGCTGTGGTGACAGCCAAAATGCATCCTAAAAGAGAAGTGATGATTTCATAGCTAAACACAGCTGTTACACAAGCATTTAGAAAAAAAAAATCAGCTAGGGACCTAAACATCAAAGCTGAACCAAAGGCAGATGCATTTCCTTGGTGAGTGGGGAAGTAAATTCCTTGCATCTGTTTTCTTCCACCTACTAACATTACTTTGGTTGTAGTGCAATTGGAGCATGGTCAAGCAGTTTTCTGCAAAATGAACACAAGCTTAGGCACAAGGGTGTGGGGAGATGTGAGATACTGAGCTTGGCACCACCAGTCCCATGAAAGAACAACACCCCTTGATGTATCCTGCACACACAATGCAGCCGAGCTCTAAAGCAGAGCCCAGTTTCTTCTGTCACAGAAGCTTTGTGAATCCACCCTAAGCATACATGGCTTCTCCAGACATGAAAAGGCAAGAGGTAACTCCATCCATCCCTCAGGGACCAGAGATGAGTTACAAGCACATCACACGAAAACAGAAAGGCTCTTCTGCGCCCTCCTTCTTCTCGGATCTGCTTATATGTTTCTTCTTCCTTCTGGCCTCCCCTCAGCATCCCACAGCCTGCAGAGCAAGCTTTGGCTACATCAAGAGTCCTCTCCACCTTTCTGCAGGGCAGACCTCCTGGCTGAGAGCTGCCTCTGATCTCTAGCCCCATCACCAAGGCTAGAGATGAAGGCATCTATTATTCAGACAGTGATGCCTGACTTCTTGGTTAAGAAAATCCTGATTAAAAACCAATGTGTTGCCCTTCCTGTTTTCTTTGCAGTGGCCTTGTGTAGATCCAGGTCTACAGTAAGTGATCCATCACCAACAACCAGAAAGATGTGTATCGTGCAAACACAAAAATACTTCACATTTCACTTTATCTTCTGTGTCTTCTATTCTCATTGCCCATCTGTTCCAATCCTCCTCCCTATCTTTTCTTTAACCTAAGAATTTTAGATACACATGGAACACCTAATAGTTTTCTTTTAACCAAGGACCATTTTGTGCAATACTGTCACAAAAGCTTCAAAGACAATCAACTTTAAAAGAAAATAAACACAACAAATTCACATTTCTAACTTTGTCCTTCCTAACCCTTTCTTGATTATTTTTGCTTACATGCAACAGACTGTACATATGCCTTTGTCACACTGTTTGTGAACAGTTTATTCACCATATTCTGATAACCACAGACTATAACTTCAATAACACTCCTCTAGTTAGTAAGTTTATTCACTAGGCACAGATTAATAACTGATGAGCTACAAAAAGTTGCTATTGTCTGAGTTAGTCCCCAAGTAACTAACTTGGCCATTCAGGCAGGGAGAAGTCTCCTTCTCTGAAAGGTGACAAGTAGCTATGTAACGACTTCTATTATTTTCTCAATAAACTCAGAGAAAATAGGACATTGCAGCTAGAAAAACACAGAAAGAGAAATTAGCTGCTACTGTCATTAAGGATTCAGAGACTGATAAAGAACAGTTGGTGCAATGCAGCTGGAGAGGCTTTTCAGAGTAAAGTGATTATTCTCTGGCCATTAACGAATTATGTTTTCCTGGACTGAAAGACCTGCACTCCTCCAAATAACCTGGCTTTGCTATGAGGAGCACACTGACTGCCATGGCAGGCATGAGCCATTGCCCTCTTGGCACTCCTGGTGGCCTCTACATTTCCACCTCTTTGTTTCCATTCCACAGGAAAAGCACAGAATAATTAAAAAGTTGAAGCACATGCAGACATTGGAAGAAAGGCTGGTTTTCAAAATTAGCCTGACCACACGAATTTGGAGCTGCACCCAGAATGTTCAGGGACCTGCCCTTAGCAGCCCCACTGAAGCTTAGTGAGGGGTCACAGCAAACTTCCCTCACCTCTCTTGTCAATCAGAGCTCACCCCAATGACCAGCTCAGAGATAAAACAACGGTAAGACATTTGGGGACACAGTCGGTCAGTTCTGGGGCTTGTTCTGATATCTCTGTGCCTGCCATGGGGGAGGTGGGGAGAACCCAAACCCACAGCCAGCTTGTCCTCCAAGTCAACAGCAGCTGCCTTCCTTCTGCTATAGTGGCTGCTCTCTAGCCAGTCTAAAAGGAGTGGGAGCAATACAGAGACCTGGAAGCTACTAAGCTAAAGGACACCTTTTTTCTGATGCGGGTAGAGGAAACAGGACACCTACCCCAGGCTCTTTGTTTAATTCTTGAGAATATTTAGCCCTCTGATACCTTAAACAAGCATTAGCAAACAACTACATCTGCAGATAGAGATCAGTGATGAGTGATGTCCCTCAGAGGTCCATACTGGGACTGGTATCCTTTAATAACTTCATCAATGACACAAATAGTGGGATCAAGGGCACCCTCCCCTCCTGTGAGACCCTGCCTGGAATACTGCACACAGCTCTGGGCTCCTCAGCATGTAAATACATGGACTTGTTGGAGCAGGTCCAGAGAAGGGCCAGGAAGATGATCCAAGGGTTGGAGCACCTCTCCTATGAGGAGAGGCTGAGAGAGTGGGGCTGTTCATCCTGGAGAAGAGAAGGCTCCAGGAAAACTTCACAGCATCTTCCAATACTTAACAAGGACCGACAGGACAGACAGGGACAGACTGCAGGGACAGACTACAGGGACAGACATTTTAGCTGGGCCTGTTGCAATTGACAAGGAGTAATGGTTTTAAACTATGGTCAATTTAAACTGGACATAAGGAAGAATTCTTTCAGTGGAACAGTGGGGAGACACTGCAAAATGTTGCCCACAGAGGTGGGAAATGTCCCATACCTGGAAACATTCCAAGTCAGGTTGGACAGGGCTCTGAACAACCTAATCTGGTTGAAGATGTCCCTGCTTACTGGAGGGGGTTTTGACTAGTTGACCTGTAAGGTCGCTTCTAATACAACTATTCTATGATTCTATTAACGAGGAAATATAAAAGAATGCTGGAAACAGGTCCTGCTCAGAGGGATCCAGTCACTCAAACCCAAAGCCAGCAACTGAGTGTGGAGCTGCAGCTCACACAAGGGTCCCCAGGACACCCAGCCACTCGCAGGACTGGCAAAATCCTACAGATGTGACCCTGTAAACTTGCGTCATCCATGTTACAGCACTGCTCTGTACACTAAAGGACTGCATGGATAGAACTGGGTGGGGGTGGGAAAAAAGGAAAGCCAGAACTAACAAGCAACATTAAATCACCCAGCTGAGCAGCTCCTCCACAGAGTGGCCTATTTACAGAGCAGCTCAGTGCCCTGGGAGGGATGGGCAATATTGCAAACCCAGGAAAGGAAATTCCCTAGGAGAACTGAGGCTAACAAAGATCCCCACAGCCTAGGACCTCTCATAGCCACCTCTTTTTTGAAATCCAGAGTCTGCTGGCAGGATTTAGGCCTACGGCTTTGAACATAAGGTAAGGAAAACTTTTTCATCCTGAAAACAGTCTGTGAAACTCATGCTATGCTGGGAAGTGTTTCACTGTATTGTTATTCTGTAGATGCTGTTCCTGGAGGCAGGACCCAGCACAGCCTGATCTCAAAACAAAGCCATCCGTGGCTAGTGCCACACATCACCAACCATCTCCTTCCTCTAGAAATAAAATAAAATAAAATAAAAGCAAGTACCCCCATAAATCATTCATCCATCCCAGTTTCGTAACAAAAATATTTGTCAGCTCCCATTTTATGTCCCTTTCTCTGGCTGCCTGTTCTACAAAGCCACCATTTCAGCTGCCTCTGCATACAGACCAGCAAGCACACAGCACCACAACAGCTCCCACACTCCTATCCTCCTGCCTGCGGAGAGGATGGTCACCTCTCTTCCACAAACCTCACCTGCACTGCCATAGATTTTTCAAGGGATTTTTAAAAATATCTTTTTTTTATCAGCAGCTTTGGGGCACCCACCAGAGGTACTCAGCTACTGTAACAATCACGTGATTTATGTAAAAGTAATTGGGGTTAAACTATCTGCCACATCAAACTCTTCACATTTGGCCCCATCTTTAGGACCTAGAAACATCTGAAATAAATAAAGCCATGTGTCATTTAATAGAGTCTGTGCTTAATTAGGATCATTCTGGATTTTATGGGAAAAGCCTTGTCCTGCCAGCTTTACATAGCTAGTCTATCACTTGCAAGGTTATCTGCTTTTTTTTTTTCCCTTTAGTACCTACATAAAAATATTTTTCCACACAGCTTTTCTTTTTCCTTTTTTTTTTAATCCTCCAGCCAGCCGGATGACAACCACTCCTTATCTCTGGCTGTCTTCCATGCTAAAATAAGAATGCTGTTGTTACGCCGAGGGAGCTGCACCCTTCCACCTCCGTTCCCTCCCGACCAGCACGCAGCTGGCTGCGCAGGAATGCCCGAGGTTCCATTTTCTGATCATTTTTCTGTGACATTGTTGCAATTTACCCTTTAGCTACAATTTCTATTTCTAAATCACACCGGGCCTCTCATGCCATGGGTTTTGTAGCCTCAGGTGACAGTCTGTGTCCTGAAGGGCTGCTGATCCTCAGCCCATCTCCACTGCCACTTGCTTCCCTGGCTTGACGTAGGCTCGCCGACACGAGGGCGAGCACGCAGCCAAACACAGCTCCAACGATGCTGGGCGATTCCATCAGCAGCAGAGAATGACTGGATGAGAGGAGGGGCAGGATTAGAGATTGATGAGTTGCTGTGAGGCTGCTGCGTCTGTACGATTGGCTCCAGCAGCAGTATTTGAATGTCAAACTGTATCCCCTCAGAGCAGAGAGGTACCACCTACACCAGGTTTCAGACTGCTGTGTGCAAGGCAGCTGCTGGAAAGTGAGGGGTTTGAGCTGGGGTCTGAGCAGACGGCCCAGTACAGATGAGACTTTGGCAGGTCAGGCAGAGATGAGGAGAGAGGAAAACATGAAATGATTTGCCCACAGCTACACTGGCAGTTTGTGTCAGAGGCAGAAACGGGAGCCAAATTTTTTAAAAAAATTAGTTCCTCATGCAGGAGATGAGCCAGCAGCCTTTGTTACATCTAAATGCATTTTTTCCCTGTAATTCATGCTGCTGCAGGCTCTGCACAGTGAACTCAAGCATCCTGAAGTTCTGGGTGCTCAGTGTGACCTGCTGACTGCACATGCCAAGCCCACTACACCACCAGCTCCATTCTCCAGCCCATGCCTACAATGCAATTGGTGCATGTTGCAAAAGCTTAACACTTGCTTTATTTTGTTAGGAAGTGATCAGGACTCTGCAAAACCCATCACTGAGGTGATTTCCAGTCTGACCCAGATAGCTCTGGCTACTGGATCGCCTCCAGAATTTCATATATACACAGGAACTCAGCAGCACACTCCAGTCAACTCAAACAGTTATCCCCCCTTCAAATTTGGTTTCAGTCATCTCTGAAGCTGAAAGAGACCTCAGCTTCTCCCTATTGGAGCTCCTCACAGAAATACTATAAAATTCATCAGAGATGCCAAGGACAAAATAGTGAGGACGCATTGATTGATCAGGTTGCTCTAGCAGAGTGGTGCAAGAAACCACCCTGCCTATCAGCAGCCTCCTCTGCTAGTTACTGTAGTTACATCTGATTAACCGGGGCCACTCACAGCGTCATGAAATGGAAGGAAAGGCTTTTCAAATTTACATTTTAAAAAAACGGAGATGTGCTGATTTCTGTCCTATGGGGTGTTTCAGACATAACATTAGTAATCAGCAGCGTATTTGTGAGGAAATCTTTACTGTGAATGCTAAGCCGATTTGCGAATGATAACTGACATGAAAGGTTACTTAGAAAAAAGAAGAACATTTCCTCATCAAGCAAGTTTAAACGGAAAATACCTGAAGAATTAATGGGCAACCAGATACTCCTTCCTCTTTAACAATACATCCCCATTAGACAATATACATACTTTGAATCTCGCATTTGAATAAATTTTCTTTTTAGAAAAATAATTCTGATGGGGAACATGCAAGAAAACTACCATCAACAGCGGTAAATAAACCAAAGCCGAACCAATCTCTCAAAAAAGAGGTATGTTGGAGGTGAAATGAGAGAAGGAGAATAACTGCCCTGCAACTGCTGCCCAGGGCGCTTGCAGCCTGCAGCATCCCCCCGGAGGGATGCACAACTTCTGGAGCACGACACTTCACCCTGGCACCCACCGCCACGTACGCCCGGACCGCCGCGACGCCGGCGCAGATGACCCACGCCCCGCGACAGCCTCATCCAGAAAAAGCCAAGAAGGGAGACGCAGGTGAGCCGCCGGTCCATCCGCCCGGCAGACTTCGCCAAGAAGCCGGGCGACAGCGGGAGGAATTTCTGCCCCAACTTCGGAAGGGTAAATTCTCCTCCCGCTTCTCGCCTGTGACCGGCTTCGCGAGGGACCCCGAATCATCCCATTACCGCCCATCTTGAAATTCATCCTACGTGTTTTTAATCTCCTTTCCCCGAGCGCCGCCGTGGCCGTGCCGTGCGCGCTCCGCGGCCCGTGGGGCAGGAGCGGCGGGGGGCGATGCCTGCCCGCGGCACGCACCGCTCCTCCCCGCGCACCCACGGCCGTGATTTTGGAGAAGTTGCGCAGGCAGGAGGAGGAGAAGGAGGAGGAAGGGCGG
>VXBQ01001252.1:569831-581064 GCA_013400175.1 Phainopepla nitens | reverse complement strand
CTGCTTCCTTGAAGTTTTGACCTCGTCTCCTCTGCGTCTATCTCTGATTGACTACGATTCTGACTTCCTGGGTTTTTTTTATTCCCCCTCCACTTCTTTGCCCTTTTTAATTCCTCCTCCCGCCCCCTCCCCACTCCCCCTTCCCCCCGTCTTTTCCATCCTCTCTTTCCCTTGTCTCCGTTTTCTCATCAGACTCTGAATATCCCGAGCCCCTTGACCTCAGGGTCTGGGCTTTAAAACGGTTTTGTCAAGGGCAGAAGAGTTTTTTGTAGGTTTCAAATCGCTATTAAGTATCGCCAGCAGCTTATTGGAAGGTGCAGTGCATTAAACTAAATCCATGGCTAGTATTACATAATATGCCCTCGAATGTACATAAAAGATGATTGTAATTCCATCTGGATTTCTGTTGATATTAGCAAACCACTCAAGATTTCCTCTTGTGGTTTAATAGGCTTTTCAAAACCTTTGACTGGTGCTGGATCAAACAGATTATGATTTAAGAAAGGGTAAAGCACACCCACTCATGACATCGTAGGAATTAGTGAAAGAAGAAAAAAAAAACTTAGTAGGTCATCTGCCTAATCCATCTTCCAAAAGAGAGTAGGAATGTCCCCCATACAATAATTTATGGGCATTTATCTAGTTTTTTTCAAATGCTCCAAATATGTGGCTTCCTCATTGCCCATAGGAATTTAGGTCAAGCTTCCTGAGAGGGAATTTTGTAGCATCTTGGGATTTAAAATCCACTACTGTTATTCCAAGGAGATTTGTTAGGTGTTTTTTTTCCTAGACAGCACAACTGTACAGTTGCAGTTGGTCATTTATTTCTTGCCCATCATCATGGAAGGATTTTGGCCATCACTTTCCCTAGGCTGAGAGCACAGCTGAGAAAATGTCAGCTTCGTGCTCAGTGTGGCCAAAAGAGTGACTCAAATGTCAGGACTTGTTAGGAGAGCAACAAAGAGGAAAAGATTTTACGCTGGAAAATGTGTGCTGGACCTGTGCTCTGAATACTGCTGGAATTCTGGTCTCACCTTCTCAAAAAGGCGAGCAGAGCTGGAAGAGATTCAGAGGAGGCTAGCAGTGATAATCCATGGCTTGAAAGAGTTTTCTAGTTAAGTACATGCACACTGGCAAGAGGCACCAGAGGGGAGATATGACAGAGGTTCCTCAAATCTCGAGCAGTGTGGAGAGGGTGAGCAGGGATGGTGGCCCTGGCTTCCAGCACAAAAGGGAGAGGCCACTAATGGGCAGCGGTGTACAGCGGTGATTCTTCATGCAAACACAGTGGTGAAACCCTTTTCCATCTGACAGCAGGCAGCTGATGTCACTTTGAGGGGAAAATGAATGAATTAACAGGAGAGAAATCCACAGAGAGCAACCAAATCACAGCTTGTTCAAAAAGGTCCCTCCATGACAAATGGCTCATGGCTGAGCTTGCTCTGTCTTTGCCCTTTCCCCTTGGTGTATGTTGATAGTCACTGGTCACCTGCCATCCTTATGCATTGACTCACTGAAAAGAGAGAGCACTGGTTGCAAAGAAGTTTCTGTCACTTCTAAAATGTGACAGAAATAATCAAATCTAGATGTGGCCTGGGGACAGTGACCTTAATTTAAAATCAATCAAAAATCCCTCTCTCAGTGGCAGCTGATTGTCCCATTTGCTCTCAGACTGATGCCCAGGCCTGCCATTGTCAGTGCTGTTACCCAAGTGGGTAAGCATTGTGTTGTCTCCTTTTCTTCCCTCTTCCTCCATGTCTTTGAAGCTGAGATATCGTGGTCTCAAACTTCTCGGTGTTTCTGGCAGAATAATTTTTTCTGTGCATTGATTTTTAAACCTGTTCATGTATGCCTCAGTATGGCCACTTTATCCATGCAGCATCTCCAAAAATCTGCCAGTTCAGTATTGTATCTTGGTACAAAAAATAGCTCTCATGAGGTGGGTTGACACACAGGAGGCAAACTACAGCAAGAATGAAAATGAAGGAGCCCAAACTATATGTGTGAATGACCTTGGTCAAGTGACTCATGGTCATAGTCTTTTATGGGACTGATCCCATAGACTGTTTGTGCAGGATCATGGATCCAGGTAGATCAGGATAGTCATCATTTGCCTGTGACGTTGCTCCACCTCCACCTACATCTCAGCACAAATTCACGAATGCAGTGCTCCTCAGCTCCCATATAAACTGTGTTCTAAAGTTGGGTGTCTGAGGTAACTGTAGAGAGGATCTGCATGAACCTGGTGTATTGTCTGTGCTGATAAACATGACATCTTTCCTTTTGCCAAGCACGTAAAGCAATCAGCAGTGTCATTCATCTCACCTATCACTTGATCACGTAGAAACTCTTTGATCCCAGGATAGTACTATGCAGTAGCAAAATTAATACTGCCAGGTGTGATTACTAACATAGCAATCCAGGATGCGTTGTAAGCTTTAAATTCTGCATAAGCAGCCACACTGCAAATGCTGGGTGGGGAGAACTGACAGACGAGTGCACACATGCTGTCTGTTGGGAGCATTCAGAGCCCAGCAAGAGTGCTCCTTACACCTAAAATGGGGGTTCTGAGCAGATGCAAGATTCATAGTGACAGAAGTAATTTTCAGGTTTTCCTCTAATAATATATAGTCGGTAGTAAGCCTGTGGCAAGTCCAAATTGAGTACTGAGCAGTTTTTAAATTGTTTAAGGCATTATCTATTATAAGGAAGTTTATAAAGCTCCATCTCCATTATTTGAGTTTTCACAAGGTCATAATCCACTTGACCCTCGTGGTTTATTTCATCACTATTGTCCCTCAGAGGAATTATAACCTTTACCATTACCACTCGCTAAATATATCACGAGGTTTTAGTGATATTGTCGTAAATCATCAAGCTCAGCTTTGTTGTTTGTAATGTGACCATAGTACATACTGGTTTTTGATGCAGTGATTGTCAGCCTGATCTAGTTGTTGTTCTTTAATTATTTTTTAATGGGAGGAACACATGCTAGCAGATATGAATGTGTATTTGATTTTCTTTAACATTTAAAAATTGCCTTTTTCTAAGGTTGTCTGAACTTCAAATGCAGGTTTTTTTAGGCAAAGTTTCTGCAATCAAACGTGGAAAATACAAACTCATGGGTATTGAAATCAAGCACAGTGACTTCAAAACCCGCACCTCACAACTGTTTCTCTTTTCAGCTAAATGTATGAGCATTCATTAGAAATCATATGTGATTTGAACATCTTGAAAGCATTCAGTGAGAAGAAGAAAGATATCACATGTAGGCAAGGTTCATTACTACATGAGTTTTTAAAAGGATAAGCTATAGGGAAGCTAATGATAACTGAGAATTTTGGATAACAGCAATGCATATAACTATGCTGCTTTTTACATTTCAATCTGTTTTCTAGCAGAAAGTTTTTCCCATGTCAGCCCCTCAAAAGTCTTAAAGAGAAATTGCCATAGATACTGAAGCCAATCTTTGGTTGCACTTAAAGATCAGCTAGCATCAGAAGAAGTTGGCCTTGTTAAGCATACCTTGTTAAGTAGTAATTGGGATCCAGTCAAACTGCTTCTGGCTCCAAGAAGGATTAACCATGACTATAAATTAGGTGTGCTTGCTGGGACTACTGGGATCCAAAACTTCTTTGCAGTAGCACCTGCAGAAGAAGTTTATCTGTCTGACAGGATCTTGTGGGGCAGGTCTGGGCCTACAATACCATTTCTGGTGATGTATGGCAAAACACCTTGAACCAAAAATCTCTCATCTGATGAAACTGTGGAAATCTATCTTTGGGGAGAAGGAGGAGGAGGAGTTATCTGTCTTTATTCTACAGACTCTTCCACTATGGCAAATGGAAGAATAGGTGTGCACTTTGCCATCCCTCCATCTCCACCAAACCACAGGCTTGTACGTCTGCAGTGTATTAATTTACATCTGAATTAGTCACTCTTCAACCTTTATGGTCAGCCAGGAGAAATAAGCACTTTTAGGATGCAATTCATTTGACCTTTCTTAGATATGTACTTTAGGAAGAGATAAATCACAGCCCCAAGTGTCAGTGTTTCTCTGTTGACCACTAAAGGACCAGAATTAGTTCAGAGGCAGGTGTCTATATTGCAGGCTGGCAATTAGGCAAGTCCTAGACAGATTTTTCTATAATGCTGCTCTTACAGTGGCTGTTAAATTGTTTCACAAAGATTTTTATTCCTATATCACAAATATATAAAATAACATATTTTTATCCTTTTTTTACACATTTTTATTTTTGAGAAACATTACGTTAGCAGAGCCTGCATGTTGTATTGGAGTTGATTATGTTGGTGCTCTGTTCAGAATTGTTTTCAGCTACCTACTGAGAAATTGGCAATTTTTGCACTATTTCATCCTGTGAGTTTCACCAAATATTTGTCTGATTTAATGGAAAGGTGGAAAAAGGGCACATTTTACACCAAGGGAATGAATACAACATTATAAATATCTCTCATCACTGTATGTGTCTAGAAAGCGAAGATGAATATGTGCACTTTTTTTTTAATTTGATCACAGGGCAAGATTTTAAATGCTATTAGTAATGAAAGATCTATGGCAGTAAGAGTCAATGTACTGCCAGTGAGCCCACTGAGCCCATGTACAGTACATCTCAGAAAAGGCCCAAGGCTCAGATGTCTATCTCCATGTTCTTGTATTCCCAACAAGCAGTGAATAATGCATTAGTTTTGCTTCAAGCATCCTATTTTGAATATGCTTTAGCCAGAATTATTAGCTTTCATGTAGTGTATGTTGTTAACAGAGGTCATGCTCTGCGCCCATCTAGTGCTGTCTCCAGAAGTGCCCTGGCACAGCACACAGAAATGTTTTATTAGAAATTCTCATTGTCGGTTGTCACCATGAGGTCCCCCAAGATGTCCAAATTACAGGTACTCCAGATCCAGCTGGAGTCACTGAGAATCTCCCTGCAAACACCACCTGTCCTTGCTCAAAATATTTACAAAGCAGGAGAAGGGAAACATATATCACACTGACCTGGGAGGACTCCTAATTTCTGTACTCATATTGCTCTGTGGAGGTCAGCCCTTAGATCATCTACCTCTGGTCAGGCACTCCAATGTATGTGTTGGGCTGTGCTGAGGACATCTGGAAATGTGCAAAAACAAGTAAATCCCTGGCCAAGGTGAGGAGAGCCCAAAGAGAGCCTTTCTTAAACCCTTAGGTGTTGATGAGGGCCACCAGTGACCCACTACTGATGGTGACCCTACTCATCTGCTGAAACTCATGTGAGAAAGCCCAGTCCTGGGGTGAGGCCATGCTCTTGGTTGCTGTGAAGCTGTACCATTTTCCCCTTCAGCAGCTGTGGTGGTCTAAAAAGAGAATTAGCTTTTAGAGTTATAAAGAGAGCATTGTTTAAGATAAATGGTATCATTTGCAAAGGAGTAGGCGTTTACTCACACAGATGTGTACACACACACACATGCACATGCACACGTCCCTCAGTTAAGTTTCCACAGCTACCCTTAGTGCAACACAGCCAGCTGTTAAATCCAAAATAGCAACGAGTGCACATCATACGCCCTCTGTATTACCATTTGAAAGGGACAGTTCCTTGGGAAGATGGGAATTTGACAGGATATGAATATGTCTGAGACTCTATTAGGCGCTAATTCAGCAGGACTGGCTGAATGAGACGAAGAAGCAATGAGGAGGAGAGAATCTCTTCAAATTTGAGCTGATTGGTAATTTTGATGAAAGCCCTTTAGTCTCATTCAGTGACTGTTAATTACCTCTGGAAATTAACAGTTATTTTTCATTTCAGGAAATGTTGTTCGCCTGCCAATATAGAAAGATTAATTAAATTCTTCCATGGATGAAGGTGGAAGTAGAGTCCTCGTGGTCAGTGCATATTTTGGCTGTAGATGCATGGATATCGTGACAAATTCCCCTTTGAAAAGAGCAGTCCAAGTATTTCCTCTTGTCTTTTCACAGGAAAGTTAGGTGTCCTTGTCCCTCTGGGGTAAGGTTGGCTTGTATATGCTTTCACTAGGAAAGTGTGGATGTAGGAGAGGTGTGAAAAAGGTGAGAGAAATTACTAGGGTTAAACAGCCTGGAAGTAAATTAGGGGAAGCCTCTTGCACCACTCAATGAGAAATAAATAATACTGTGGACAAAGGTATTTCTGCTTAAATTGGAGGGAAACCCTCAGTTTAGACCCATCTATACAAAGTATCACCAACAGTTAATTGATTGAAAAAAGTGGTAACTTGAACCTCACATCCATAAGCTATGCCAGCTTCTCCTACCAGTTCTCATTTATTTGATCTTGGCACAGCATCAAAAGCTGCTTTTGTCAGCACTAATGATGGCCCTTCCACTGCTCAAGAGTTTATTTCCAATATCCACTATTATGCCATTCACTCTGCTGTGCAGAATTAAAAAAAAAAAAGGAAAGAAAGAGTGAGGCAATATCCCAGGGAAGCTCCTGTGCAGGGTTGGTACAGGCTTTTGATTGAGATCTTGATTTAAAGCTGTCAAACAAATATCTGGGCATAGTTGTTAAAAATCAGAAAACATCATGAAAGGAAAGGAATGCTTTGTTCCTCAGTCTGGTTTTTTTTCTGATGGGAAGACCTTGCATTAAGTTTTAATGATAGATTAAATAGATGGAAAGTCACTTGGAAGCCCAGCGAGCGGAGAGGTTTCAGGCTGCCTCTGTCAGGATCACAGGGAGGAAATGAGGCAGCTGAGAAGCAGCTCAGCGTCAGGAAGGAGGCATACAGGTCAAACAGACAGGCTTTCCAGAGGCAGCTTCGTGCAGAGCAAACAAGCAGCTGCAGTCAGTTGAGGCCAGCAGGGCAGCCAGCTCCAGAGCTCGCTCCTGGTCTGCAGCGCAAGCCAAGCCGCCCCACGGGGAGCCGCTCGTGTGTTCCCACCCTCCGTGCAGCGCCGGGGCAGCAAGCTGGCGTCACCAAGTGATGCTGCCGGGAGTGTGGCAGCTCGGCCGGGGGCAGGATGTTAGTCTGCATGCCAGCCTGCCCACCTGCAAAAGCTGCCAGCCCCACCTCGCCATCCTTGTGCAAGGGTTTTCTGGGTGCTGAACTGCACACCTTGGAAAGGAGGTGTCCAGGAAAATCCAGAACTGGGTCTTCTCCTGGTCTCAGGGCAGAATATTTTTCACACATTTTCCAGTATCAGCTACAGGCCAGTGCAGTAATGAGAAACGCAACCTTTGCTTACCTGACTTGCTTTGATCGGAGGGGATCCTGCTTGACAGAGGCATGGGATACCATCCTGTAGGTTTATCCACAGCAACACTGAAGGATTGAAGGGTTACACTTTGAAGGTTCTGTCATGGATGAAAGACTAGTCTAATCTGGCTCCTGACTGTTCCCTATAGAAAATGAAGAGAAAATAGTACTTGGCCTATTGGCAAGTGTCACACTAGTTACAGATTTTACCTCTACTTCAAAGTGTGTTTTAAGATCAATACTGGCAATAACTAGTATTTGTTACATTTTGCATGGGCTCTAATATTAGATGTTGCTGCCAACCAATAGTGGTATCCTTTGGATGTGATAAATTTGGAGATTAGTAACTTAAAATCTGTTCAACTGAATCCATACTGGGGAAAAGCATTGCAAATCATGAAGACAGGCATCAAGAAGTAAGTAAAAGCGATTTAAACAGAGAAGATGGGATGGAAAAGAGTAAGACTCTCACATAGGACACATCTGTTCAGTGGCTAGTCTGGAAAAACCAAAGAGAAAGAAGAAATTTTTCTGTACAGTCTAGCCAATGTAGATCCCTCTTTATAGCTTTTAAATAATGTCACACGGTGGAACAAATATATAATTTCCAAAGAAAAACATGGAAAGTCTCAGTTATGTTCTTATGAATGCTTTCTATTTCTTTCCCAGCTAAATAAATCTGTTTACCAAGTTGGACACAATTCTGTAAGTCGCTTCTTCAAAACCACATTTTTTGACAAATTTGTTGTTTGCCAAAAACATTCTCCCAACTTTAATAAAAAAACTTTAAACCAAACAACTAAAATTCAATGGATTGGAAAGAATCCAGTAGGCTTTGGTTCAGTCCTTGTAAAGCAGCAAGTAAACATTTTCTGCATGCTTTAGTAGAGTATATGACTCCTCAGTCCTCCATAGTCTTTGTGTAGAAGAAGGGAACTAAGCACATGGACAAATAAGTTTCGTCCATGCACATGGACATGGTTAGATTTGTTTCATCTTCAGTTTAGAAGGCAAGCTAGATCTTCAGCCTCTGTCTCTGATATTAAGGAGCCATGATTATAGTCAGTGAACCTTTTTCCTCTTCTATGGCACACAAATCCAAGTGTTCCAAAGGACATTAAAAGGTAAGTAAATAACTTCATGAACAAAATAAATGAATGTTCATAAGTGAAATACAGAAAACTGAGGCTACCTGGAATAATTCTGTCCTATTTGAACTTGCTTTTAGCTTGTCTGCCTTCAACTAATCATATCATAGCAAATAGAAACACAGAGGTGCTATGATAACAGCTCTCGTGATGAATGTGGTTTTCAGGCTGCTGAAGCTAAAAAGAGGTGTTTGACATCTAATGGCAAGTGAGAGAGAAAACATCTATTAGACATGTTAGATGAGTAGTGTTTCCAGTTCCTAAAAGATATTGGCTTGAATGCCATCTTCTGAGACAGAGAGCAAGATACAGTCATACACGCACTTACATATGTTGGAAAGAAGGATATATACATGTGTTTATGTGTAAGCCAATACTAGCACTGAACAAATGGTTCAGAACTGAGGCAGAGATGCACATGCACATGTGCTTCTTGCTGGACCTTTCTTCCTCCTGTCCAAGTGTTCACAATATTATTTACCTGTTACTTTTGCGATATTACTCGTCCATCTTAAAACAGCCACCACACTCTCTTCCTAAAAAACTCAGGGACTGTTGGCCCTCTTTGGCTGTTGGGATTTTGTGATTGCTCCTACAAGAGCAGTCAGTGCATGAGTAATACTGGGAGTTTGGCAGCCCATGTCACCGTGATTCCACAAGACATTATTTTATGATGCAAACACATCCTGACCTCCAGAGCACTCAATATATCAAATGTGTAATATATGCAGAAACAATCCCAATAAGGAAGGAGGTAAATAAATTTGTTATGATTTTAATGATATGCATTTTAAATGTCACTTTTGCTGAGCAATTAGGGTCTGAAAAGAGTGACCTTTGCATAGTGCTCAGATTGTCCTGAGGCATAGTACTCCTCCATGCATTTATTACTGCCCTGTGTGATGAAGTGTAGGTGGTACGATGCAAGTCCCATCATTTGTGTGAGGGATTTTTCTGGCTGAGACACACAATAGAAGCAAGGTGGTGCAAACCTTTTGCCATGGAAATGCTGTGTGAGAAGCAAGGGATATTATTTATTGAAATGCACTGCACACAGGTGCCTTTCAATACACACAGGCACAAATGTAGGCTGGAGGGGTCTCTGCCTGAAGAGCAGAGAACAAAGGGGACCAAATAACCTGCCAAAAGTGTGGCATTCCGCCCTTCTCTTGGCTTCTCAGGTGAGCAGTGTGGAGATGGGCCACGCTGTCTCTTTGGGTATAGGAACAACATCTTCTCCTTACTCATCCCTGCTGCTGGATTCTGCTACAAGCCAAACATCTGCCAGAGAGTGTAGCACACCATCTGTCCTCAGGTTTATCCACCCTCTGAGTCGTGCTTAAGATATTTTTTTTCTACTTACTTACACCAAGAATAGATATTTTAGCCACTAACATGTAGGCCCACTGGTTTGTCATTAGCAGGTTCAAAGGCAGTGTTTTAGGCAGAGGAGTGATCCCAAGGTAAGGCAGTCCCTCTGGGGCAGCTGCCACTGCAAAGGGAAAGCAAAGCCATAGACAGCTGCTTCTACTTCCTGCATCTGCTGGTGGTGTGGACAGTTAGTGTATGGGAGCTACCTACACCTTAGGTCTAAGGCTATAAGCATTAGCTTTACAGCTGAGGCATTTTACTACGTAACAAAATGCAAGTGCAAGTAGGAGATATTAAAATACAAGATTCCATTTTGGCAAGCAAGAACATTACAATAATGCAGCAATGGGCAAGGTCTACCTTCCAACTGTGCCTTTGTGAGCTCTGGATGCTGCGTGGCATCTGCTACTTCAAAAACAGCGTCATGCATCACCAGAATAAGTAGCAGCTTACACAGAGTCATTTTGCCTCTCTCTTCAGTATTTTTCCTTTAGTATTGGTAACAAGTTGGTATTTCTCTGGTGGAGACTGCCAGGGTTGCCTACTGGTCCAATA
Organism: Phainopepla nitens; assembly: GCA_013400175.1. Classification (NCBI taxonomy): domain Eukaryota; kingdom Metazoa; phylum Chordata; class Aves; order Passeriformes; family Bombycillidae; genus Phainopepla; species Phainopepla nitens. The sequence continues at coordinate 570,760 of VXBQ01001252.1, read as the reverse complement.
GGAGCAGGGCAAGGTGGCAAGAGGACCGATGGTTCTGCTTCATCAAGAACGTCCCTCTGCAAACTGGAAGGCCAACCCTAGCAAGAGATATTCAGAAAACCTCCATATCTAATCAATTCTTGGTTTTATTGCTAGCAAGGCTGTCAAGCACTGGGCAGATGGCTAATATTTTCTTTAACTATCAGGCTCTCTGTTGGATTCAGACCAATAATGTAAATATAAACAGCCCTGGCTCTTGGTCACTAAAGCCTCCTGCCATCAGCCCTCCCAGACATATTATTTAAATGAACCAGGAAAGTGGGTATCACTGAGTAAAACAAACCAATTAGCTACATAAACTGGAAAACTGATCTCTTTAACTGAGTACTCAATTTTGCCATCACTAACTCACATTCAAGGGGATTCAGTTCCATGTTTACTGCATGCCTGGTGCTCTGTGGCTTTGCAGGGCAAGAGAGGTGTTGGAGTATTTAGGATAAGTGTGTGTTTTAGGCCATCTGGCATGTTTGAGACACATATGGATCTTCTGCCACATTGAAATATTGAACAATTGGAGCCCAAACCTGGTGGTCTTTCCAAGTCTAGCTGTATTGCCATGATGTGAGTCCATCTCTGGGGCCGACTCCAGTGAGTCCAGGGAAAATTCAAATGATTCATTAACAGCTGAATAATGCTTTGTGCCACTTCTTTCCAATGCTCCCATATGTGTGATTTGCTGCCATCAGTTCTGCAGTGTCCTTCCATTCCCCGGCTCCAATGCATTCAGCATGCGACCACAGGGTGCTAAAGCCTGCTACAGCCCTGCTACAGTGTAAGGATACATGTGTGGAGGTGTCTGTCACTGCTTCCCCACGAGGCAGAGTCACTTGAGGGACATGGCCATTCATGTCCTCCCTACCTGTCCTGCCCACGTGGTGTTGGGAAAAAGA
>VXBQ01001252.1:459090-569808 GCA_013400175.1 Phainopepla nitens | reverse complement strand
CTGCTGACCCAAGCCCATGGTGGAGGAGCACGCCTGGCCACACTCCAGCTGAACCCAAACCCATGGTGGAGGAGCACTCATGGCCACACACCAGCTGAGCACCCAAACCCATCATGGAGGAGAACTCATGGCCACACACCAGCTGAGCACCCAAACCCATGGTGGAGGAGCACTCATGGCCACACACCAGCTGAGCACCCAAACCCATGGTGGAGGAGCACTCATGGCCACACACCAGCTGAGCACCTGGTTCCCGAGGGACACCAGCCCCTGCCATCAGGCCCCTCTGGACACAGGGCATTTCCACTGCAGCATCCATCTGCCTGCCTCATAACGTGTTCCTCCACACCCTTGTGACTGGTCTTTCTTGAGCAGCATCAGCATCAGGCTTGATCCATTTGGGTTTGACCTTCTTATGGCAGTGAAAATGCCATTGGAGATGTGGGGAGACCCTGTCAGGAACACTGCTGTGTATTTTTTTCCAGTTACAGAGTAGAAAAGGGGAATATAATAGAGTAGATTATGAATATTTCAAACCTCAAAATTGGTACTCAAAGTTTGTACCAATTGGTACAAATTGGTATTTGTATAATACAAAAATATTTGGTATTTTATATACTAAGTATATTGGTACCAATATATTTATTGGTATATAATTAAAGAAAATGAATTATTTAATTATTTAAAACCCAAGCTTCTAGAAAATCTGTTCAGAGTGGAGAGACCTCATGACATTTTCCTTCCATGCTGGAAGGGAGACCTTAAATCAGAGAAATCTGATTAGTATTATTGGGCAAAATAGCTCCTCTAATCTGCAGCAGCATGATTCATCTCTAGAACATTTGTAGGTAAGCACCAGTCTTGTTTATTACTGAAGACGTATTTAGTTTTCATGTCTTTCAATAGCATTTTCACTTGCTTGTTTGCAAGTTCATGTGTCTCAGATCTTTCCTTTTGTATTTTTTGGTTGGTTTGCTATATCAAATGGAAGTGCATAGGGATGGAACAGTGTTGGCCTTGTCTGGCTCTTATTGCATCTTGAAGCCACTGTGCACCTATTGTGGAGCAGTGGCTTCAGATAACAGGGAGGGAAAAAGCTTCTACAGATTTCTGGATCATGCATTAAAAATTATTCTGAAATATTATCATGGATTAGTCTAATGCTGCTGTAGAAAAACTATGTTTCAATGACCTCTGAAAAGAGAAAATAATAGTTCATAGGGCATAAATGATCAGGGAGACTGCTAAAAAAGAAAGTATGCAAATTATACAGAGAGATGTTCAATACTCTAATTTAAAATATTAAGTATGGAAAGAGAGTCTAGTCGAGGGGGGGTGGGTAGGGGAAGTTCTCCTACAATTATGCAAGGATATCCATGTTTTACATTTATAGTGTTCCAAGAATATCTGGAATTCAGCCTATGCTGCCTTTCAGAGGTAAAATAAATAGAGGCAAAATAAATTGAGTGAATACAATTAAACAAGGTTAACTTGCATCTAGACTTCTGAGAGCATGGTATTTGCTTCATTTTTAGTCAGAAATTTCGAAAAGCATAGGCTTTTTTCATTTAAGGAATAAAAAAGCCAGACAGAGAATCTTTCTTCCCCCCTCTGGTGATTTTTCTCAACCACTTGCGCTTTCTCTGTGCTGCTGGAGTAGCTGGGAGACAATTGGAGGTTATTTTTAGACTGACTCACTCTGTAAAGCTGACATTTGTAGGTTAGGCGTACCAGTTGCCGACTGCTTCTTCTTCTGCATCTTCCTTAAATATTCCCCTTCTAAACAGTTGGACATCCTCCTCCTCCTTCCCCAGTCTTTCCCCATAAGTATCGAAGTACTAAACCCACGTTCTGTCTGTCAACATTTTCTGTCTAGCTGAGTTAAATGCATCGTTTAGGAGGCACAGTCAGCTCATGTCCTCTCACGCAGCTGGAAAAACACAACACGAAGCAGTGCTTCTGCACCTCAAAGCTGCTCCTAATGGAGCACAGCATGCTGAGCATCCCTCTGAAGCACAGAGGAGGACCAGGACATGGGCCATGCCTCAAGGCCGGATTCACATGCTGGGGGTCCCCATATGACCCACATCAACACGTCTTCTCTGCTTTCCATCCTCCCAAGAGGAATTTGGCTGCCCACAATCTGTGTCCCCAGAAAAGGGGATGGCCAGGAGCACCATGCAATGTGACCTGCATTTCTAGGGGTTGCCTTTTGACATCCTGGTCCACTGAATCTGGAGAAAATGAGCTATGTTTAAAAGTAAAATTGCTGGTATGTTCTGCCTCTGAGGAATTATCCAAATGTGGGTGTGCAGGCAGCAGCCCATGGGAGCTGGGGTGCAAATCCCTGGGATGGATTGTCACCAATTCCAAAAGCTAGAGATTCCCTGGTGTGTAAGAGACTCCATATTGCACTTATTCACTGCTCCTAAGCCATAGCATTTAGTAGCATGGCGAATCTAAATCGCTGAGCTTTCAACTCTGAACTCTTTCAATCTGCTGGAGTTTATGGAAACACAAAGATTTTCTAAGCCCAAGGAGGAAAGATGGTTGGTAAAATCAGAATTCAACAGCAGATTAGATTATGAAACTGCCATTAACCTACTCTATGTTATCATCTCAAATCCTTCTAATATATTTGCCATGCAGCAGTACAAACATTATTTTCCACTTAAATTAATGCTGAACAGAAATCCCTTTTCCAGTGAACCTCTTTCTTTTCCTGATGCTTTCTTTTTAAATGAATATCTTCTTGCAAATGGCAATTTAAATAAATCCAGGCATGTAATCTTTTAGGATAAAATCCATTTTTTTTCAGTAGAGACCACATGTGGGCCTCATGCCAGGTAAAATCCAGTGTGCAGTCTAGTGAAATCCAGCCTTGGGCATCTTGTGAAGCCAGAGCTCTGCTGAGCTGTGCTCAGTGCAATGCTGCTGCTGGGGTTTATGAGCACAGGGTTGACCAGAGAGCATGCTCATGCTGAGTTACCAGGACCATATCACCCTTTTCTTCCCTGATAATGCTCATTCCCACCATGGTCCATTCAGGAAAACCCTGAAATCTGCTTCCAAAGAGCTGGCTGGGGGCAGACAATACACATTGCTGCTGGATCCACACCTCCTTCCATGTAACCCAACTGCATGAGGTGATTTATCAGAGATGAGTGCTATTCCCATTCAGTAAAGAGGGAAGTAGGAGTGTGACCCAAACTAGGGCATCTGGAGGAAGGGCTGCTGGGAGACCAGAACAGTTCAGGCAAGGACATCACTGAGGTTTAAATAGTCTTTGGAGGAAGGCATGGCTGAGTGGAGACAACCTAAAGCAAAACAAAACCACCTCACTAGGTTCTTCTTTTCTTAGCTGTGTACCTTCTTCAGAAATGACGTCAAATAAAAATGTTATTACACTCTCTCTGTTTTAATGAGATTTCAAAAGCCCCTGCAATATAGTGCTTTTGGTTGCCACAGAAGAGCACAGTGAGGGAAGCAGTTCATCGCCCAGGTTGGTCAGAGTGTCTTGGTTCATGCTTGTAGAAGCCCAGGGTTGTTGTAGCTCTGCCAGTTTGGAAATATTCTGTCTCAGGAAGCAGCTCTGTGCTGAAATCTAGGAGCTTCTCCTGCTCTGGTGAGCACCAGAGGGGAAACCTGAGCCCAGTGGTGGGAGTAGCGCTGTCTCTGTTCATTTCTCCTGCAGTAAGCAGGATTCTGCCTGTATTTAATAAATGTACACCTGTTCTTTTATTTCCCAGAAGTGTTCCCCATGGTGCTAGAGAACCCATGAGAGCACAAACCTCTCCCTACTGTAACAAAATAATATCATGAAGGTCATGTTGGTAGGGTCCCTCTCTCACATCACTACCACTGGTTGCCCAGAAACAAACCTCCTGAAAATTCAGATGCTAAAAGCAGCTAAATGAAAATCAAAAGCAGGAATTAAGAAGGAAGGAAATGTGTTAACTAGTTAATTAACTGATTGATGTTACTTTGTTGGTTCTTACTCTGCAGTCAGCACTGGTTCAGTGAAATGTGCTTTCAAGAGAAATGATGCTAATTAAGTACGTGACAGAGTGGCCCAGGTAATAATCAGCAAGAGATGAAGTGACCATTCCTTAAATTTTTTTTTGTCAGGCCTGCAGATAATTTGTATTTTTTTTTTGTCTGCCCAAACCTTGGGCTACCTGGAAAGATCTTCACTAAATGTAACGTCCAGATCTCCCCTGGCTTACAAAGCAGCAGAAATCTGAGATACAACCAGCATTCATTTTCTATTATGCAAATACAGCTTCACAGTATGACACATCTGTAAAGCTTCATTTGGTTCCCCCCTGGCACAGTAAGCATCTGCAGCTTTAATGTCTTTGATATACTGTTTTTGATTAGATTAAAGATGATATTTATAGTAATTTCAGTAATGTCATTAGCTGTCACTGGAGTATCCTCCAACATTTTGTTTCCTCCATATGTTTTGCAGAAGGGATAATGAAATTTGACTGTCCTGCAGCTTGTATATAATAGCCTTGTTGGGAGCAGGGTTGCATGGGATCAGGCACTACTCTTCAAGTGAAAATGCTGGTGATCTGGTGCGCTCTGTAAACTGCGCATGGCAGTCCTGCCCTCTGCCTCCACTGTGTCCTTCCTTCCTTCCCCATCCCTCCAGAGACAAGGCCCCCTTTCCTGCTGGTTGGCTGAAAATGCACTTCTTGTCTGTGGGGTCAGGTTAAGAGGGACAGATGGAAGGATGGATAGGTGGGAGGGTAAGACATGAAGAGTGACTACAGATCACTATTATATTTAGCAGAGAGGAAAATCCTGGGAAATATGACGACAAGCAATAAATACCTTCAGTTTAAGAGTTTAAACAAAGGTGGGGAATTATTTATAGAAGGACAGCCAGTGTTGGACAAAGGTCAGGGAAAGGAAAACAGTTCAGACTTTTTTTTGGCGTGGGGAAAGTAACTGGTATGTAGCACAGTTGCCAAGATCAGAGGGGCCAAGCCATATGTTTGTGGCTGTGCAAGATGAGAAAGACCATGGGTTGGGGTTGCGTGGTGACAATCCTGAGGGTGGGAGAGAGAAGCTGGACATGAAACCTAGAGATTTTCTCTTCTATTTCTGATCCCCAGCCTCCTTATGCAGAGCACAGATGCAGCTCTCCAAAGGCACTCTGACATGGCTCTGTGGGGTTATTTGTGGGAATAAACACTCCAGTTTTGGGATTGTTCTAGATTCACTTTCCTAAAGTCCAAAATATACTATATTACTTGAAAGAGTAATGCAGTGGCATTTATGGTGGGCAGTGAGCACAATGGAGGTAAACTGTTACTGCAGAATTCAACATATAAACATTAGCTCCCCAAGAGGTGGTTAGTGAAAGAATATGTGCAAGTGACTTTGTTTAAGTAAAAGATTACTTGACTCTGCATTAATCTTAAAGATTAATGGTGCTGAAAAAAAAACCAAACCATAAGAAGCTCCAGAAATATATTCAAAAAGCATTTAGAGAGACAAAAAAAAAATAGATAGTTTGGAGTATTGCACTTAAGGGTGCATTCCCAAGCTGTGCATACTGAAAGCAGAGGGGCTCCAGCCCCAGTGGGGAGAGCTGTGGAGAAAGTGAGGGAGAGAGGTCCCAGTAGTCTCTGGAGCATCCATGCACCAGGTCCTAGGAGCAGCAAGGCTGCACACACAGCCCAGTAGCCTTCCCTGGTGGGCTGGAGATGATGGAGATGTCACCTGATGGCAGCTGCAGTTGATCTGGGCACGGTGCCCTGAACCTTCCCAGGGCGGTGTGATCTTGATCAGTTTAGCACCAAAAGAAGAGACATTTTAATTCAGAACTTTCTGTGCCCCACAGCCTAAGGCACGTTTTGCCCCTACCATGAACAGATGAAGTCACTGGTGGTTTAAATGGGCATGGCACAAGCACATCATGAGGGGATAACAACCACAGCGCTGGATCCGACCCTCATATTCAGCCAGCGTGCTGCTTTGAGCAAAGAGCAATACTCTGGTCATAATAACCTTGGTTTGGTCATTTTTACCCAAGGAAGAGAAGCTTGCCAGGTGACTGTAACACAGGTTCTTCAAGCCAATTGTCTTTCTCTGGCTTCATACTAGCTTAAACTGTGAGCAAATGATTGTCTCATCGGTCTAATCAGAGCTAGTAAGTCCTTTCAAGCAGCAGTTCCCTTGGGAACAGCATATATGTTGCAATCAAACTGTATTTCACCACCAGATCTTTATACAAAGGTAATAGGGCAAACAGTTGTTTTTTGTTTTTTTGGGGGTTTTTTTTGCAAATGCATTTTGATTTTGCATTTGTGACAATGAAAGTGTTATTTGAAAACGCAAAATCAAAATCTCACTTGGAAACTGTCAAATACAGTTGTTTACATTTCTGAAAAACAATCCTTCCTTACAAATTCTGGTTCAAAAGATATGTGAATCATACTTATATATTTTCATATGTAGTCAAAGGCATATGAAATATATTCATATCAGTATATTTGAGTATACACTTGTATTTTGCATATAACCATTACATTAACATTGTGAATATTTTCATTTATCACCAAAGTCAGTCTGTAGGAACTATAGTAATCCATATATTTATCTAAGATGTGTGAGTACATCTGTAGTTCTGTCTCCTTTGCTGCTGGCTTCCCCCTTGCACTAATCCTTTTAAACCTCTCAGGTGCTTTCTGCTCCTTCTTTTTACCATTGAATCACCATCCCAGTTTCATTCAATTCTGTTTTTCACAGGTAAAGTTTATTTCACTGGCTCTCACACCTCTACCCTGAGCAAGCACTTTCCTTCAGTGGGCTCAGCCTGGGTAATGTGGGGCTTTCAGCCCAACACACCTCAGAAAATGTGCCCACCTCTGATCACCCCATGGCTACTTCACATCCTCCTGCATTCCCACCACACAGGGAGAGCATAAGCTCTTCACACTGAAGATCAGGGGTTTGAAAGGAGAAATGTTGATTGTTTTCAGATCCTTCAGTTCTCCATCCTGATTAACGTCTCATATGGAAGAAGTTTATGTAAAGCTGATGTTCACAGGCTCTGCATTATGCAATATCTTTCCCTGCTAAGCAATTCCTGTCAACACCTATAGTCTGTCTCTTTGTTGGACTCCCAGTGAAAATTGTTGAAACTCGTGTTTTAATGTTCCCTCTCCTATTATTTATATTATAGTGACTTACAACTGACAACTAACCAAAACAGTTCTTGATAGATATTTAATTTTCTGTGTATTTTGAGCATGAAGTGTTGTCTTTTTAAAGAAGAGGATGCTTAGCCTAACAATCTCAAAATGTAATTAAAACATAAAATTAGAATATTTTATAGCTGCCCTCCAGATGTTCTAAAGATTTCCTGTAGGGTAAAAAAGATGTGATCTGTTTCCGAAGTCTTCACAGCTTTCTGCAATATTCACCATCTCAAGCTGCCAGAGTTTACTGTCGCTGAAGATAGACATTTTTGAGAAGAATAAGGAGATGATCCTTTTAACCTCATCTGTTACAGCCAACAGAGGTTATGAGCCAATGTCCTAGCCATACAAGATGTTCCCAGTTGCATAACCTCTGTCTGCTATCAGTTACCCTCTTCTTCTCACCTCTATTTATGCTCCTCATTAGCTTGTGTCATGGGCTGATTTATGACTGCCCCTTCAGCAAGGATACCCCACACTCCCTCAGCCCATTGGGTAGCCTGTGGTGCACCAGGAATACCAGGCTGAAGGCCCTGGAAGAGACTGCCACCCACCATCAGCTCCTGTCTCCATTTGGGATGGGACTGTGCTTCCTTCACAGCCCTTTGAGCAGCGAGGCAGTGCTGGCTGCCTGCCCCCAGTCTTCTCAGCAGACTCACCAGAGTGCCACAGTTTCAGGGTTACCCTTTATTCCCCCTCAACAGCGTAAAACCGTTTTTTTTAGGCAGAATCAGTTGCTTTTGCAAGGTCTGAAGCTTCCACACCAGCCTGCTCTCTGCAGAATCATGGAATCAATGGTTTGGGTTGGACCTTAAAGATCATCTAGTTTCAAACCCCCTGCCATGAACAGGGACATTTCCACTAGACCAGGTTTCTCAGAGCCCCATCCAGCCTGGCCTTGAACACTTCCAGGGATGGGGCATGCACAGATTCTCTTAGCACCCCATGCCAGTGCCTTACTGCTCCCAAAGAGCAGCCAAGGACTTTTGCAGCCTGTGAATCATAATAAGAGAACTTGCCATGGACACTCAATCCCAGCTTGTGCACACTCCCATTGTCTCTACCAGAGCTGCTCAGGAGCCAGGATTTTACCATTCTGAAATTTGCAGTGGAGGGGGAGGGAGCAGTCCTGAGCCCCAGCAGGGAGAGTTGCATCCTGCAATGTCCCACAAAATCCAGCACCCGTCCAAAATAAATTGCAGAGCTACCAAGACATCATGTTTTGGTGTGTTTAATTTCCTTTTTGTTTTCACTCACACACCAAAGGATATCTGTGCATGAAAACAGCATGAAGTATCAAAATTACCTGAGCTGAAATTGAGCAGAGATTAAAGATTACAGTATTTTCTCATCTCACCAGTATTGGTAACAACCCTACCCCACAAAATATTTAGCCGAAACTACATTTTGCCAGAGAACTATCTGGTCTAAAGAGCATTTTGCACATTTTTTCCCCAACTGTTAGTTTAGTTTTGGTTTTTTATCTGAGACCTGAAGAGCATGCATGTGTTTGGGATTATAATAATTTTGGGATGAGCTCCTCATCTGCATGATGCAGCTGGCAAATGAGCAACTCAATTTGCACCTCGTGCTCTACACACGATGCCGCTGTCAGGCCGGTCAGGATGTGCTCAGCTCCCCCTTCCCCCTCCTCCCAGCCCATTTCAGAACATCGTCCCCAAATCCCCCGCCCTGCAAAAGCTCCGGGGACCTGCAGGCTTCCCCGTAATCTCCGGATCATCCAAAATCACGCCTGGGGGGAGGAGAGAGGGGGCTGTGCTGCGGGAAGCCGCTTGTGCCTATGCAGGCTTTGGCTCATTCTGGAGTTAACCTCTCTGCTTGGGCATCCTCATCTGCAAATTGAGGAATAACAACACACTTCAGAGGGGCGGTGGGGTAAGGATTAACTGTGATGCCACTTTGAAGCGCTGTATACATGCCTAATATTATAATCACCCTAAATGCGAGGCTGGGATAATCCAAGTATTTTGGCAGTCCTGGAATCCCATTTTACTTCATCTTTTTAATTAATAAATTTAATTTTGCATTATTAGGGGAAACAAGGATAAAAAATAGAGCTTGCATATGCTTTATTACAAATTATTGTTATCAGCTGCCCCGCAGGACTCCAGTCAGCACTAAATATGAACAATGGTTAAATTACAGGGGTCAGGGAATGAGCACAATCAAAATGCAAACACTTTTCTTCTACGTGAGATGGGCAGGGAAAAAAAAAGGAAGAATCCTTGGAACCTCCTTGGAGCCACTAGGACTGCGGAGGAGCATACCAAGTAAACTATAAAACTGATTACTGGGCTCAAAAAGGCTAACATGCAATTTGTGTTCTTTTTATGCAGATTAAATGCATTCAGTGCAGTTCATAGAGCTTAGATACTCAGCAGGGATTCAGAGGGCTGGGTATCAGTCAACCACAGCCAGCCACTAAACCACAGGGCAAAATCTGCTATTGTACATTAGAATAGTCACTTAATCTATCTTAATGGGTGAAAGCCCCATGGGACAAATGTATATTAAAATCAGAAAGTTAGTTGTAACGTTTGAGGAAAGTAGTATTTTTTTTTTTTTTTTGGAGATAACACTGTAAAACATTATTAATGGGTCTGAAATCTTCTTGAACATCTTTATGTTTATGTTTAGCTTTTGAAAATACAACTGTCCAGCAGCCCAGGTCTGGGAGGAAACCCAAAGGCATGAGACATTCGCCAAAGGGTTGTGCCTGGAATAAACCAAGGAGGAATCAAATAGATTTCCTTTGGGTAGCTGCTGTCTGATAGATTTCTCTTGAGAATATAAAGCATTCCAAACATGAAAGTCTGGGGACACAGCTACCAGAATATTGGTGCTGTATACAATAGAAGAGCCACCTTTCAGAAAATAACTCAAATAACGGTAATTTTTTTTTTTTAAATTTGGCAGGGGCTACTGAAAGGCCATTCTGCATCTGCAGCAGAGCAGAGAAAGCCCAACCTTCTGTCTGCCTTCTTTCAAGAAATCTGGGTTACTGGAAAGTGAGAAGAAATAACACAACCTTATCCTCTGCTTGAAAAAGGTTCCTATTTATTTTCCTTGTGTCTGGACTCTTCTTGGCCCCTTCTAGCTTAGATTCCCCCTACAGAAGGTTTTCTCCCCCCTGCTATTTATATCCTATTTAAAGATAATTGGGACTGCCTGCCATCATGGCTCAGAAATAATTACTTTGGCATAATTAGTCTTAAATCAGGATTTTTACACCTGTGCTGGGGATGACTGAGGAAAACACTGGCATTCCTACATATGGATCCTGAAGTGGTGCTATGGGCAAGGACCCCAGCCTCCATTTAAAACACACATGGGTACAGACTGGGGGAGATGCTTTAACAGTCATCCATCAACATTATTTTGGAAAATACTTGGTAAAAAGCCCCCCTAAAGCCTACAATGTCCATTTCACTTCAGCTGGACATAGGATGAGGTCTTGCTGTCTCAGCTGCCTGGTTACCAGCTCCACATGGGTGCTGCTGCAGGACAGCCATTTTTGAGCAGAAACTGCCTTTTAGTAAACCTGTACTCCTGAAGCACAACGTGAGTTGATTGTTCTGTGAATGAGAAGTGATGCTGTGAGATCTGGGAGATATACTGGGAACTAATGTCATATCCTGAACTCTTTCTGTTAATCAGACATTTGCAGTTGCCTCCTAAAAAATGTGTTCCTGTTGGCTGGAATGAGGACCCCACTCAGTGTGCAGCACTTGATCACGCAGGAAAACTGGATGATCTTGAAAGCCAGAGCAATAGGAAGCAAATGACATTCAATAGAGCTGAACATCAGGTCTTGCTCTCAGGGACTGGACAAGCACTTCTGACATAAGCTGAAGGCTGCTGTGTCAGAAACTACAGGTATGGCAGACAAGCCTGGGAGGATCCATCAGGCACAGAATGGCTGAGAGTTACTGCTAGGAGGTATTAATCCTCTTCCAAGAGCAGGGAGCAGAGCTGGGGAAATAGCAGTGCTGCTGTCCCCTGTGTAGGTGAGGCACAGGTCAGGTGAAGATGTATAGTTTTGGTTACATCTTCCTATGGGGAATAGTTTTTTATCTCTGGGCTAACTTCTGTATGACTTCTCCTATGAAATCTGTATGTTTCAGACAGGAGCACACAGCACAAAAATCTGTTCTTTTCACTCAGCTGCCCTGCACATGTACACACACACACACACTCACACCCTCTTCAAGGCATCTCTAGGTGCCATAGAGGGACTAGAGATTGAAGCACCTCAGGCCACTTACACTGTTTGGGTAAGGGACATCTTCAAATTTCTCCTATGTGGTTCAGGTACCTGGCACTGATAAGCTGATGCACAGACAAGTCTGCGGGGCACGTAGGGTACCAGCCAGGATGGATCAAGAACAAGGGCAGATGCCAGCTCAGGAAAAGTAAGGACATGCATAGTCCTACTGCAAGGAGGGAGTCTGGCTTCTGGTAGCAAAGGCACATGCTGCCTGCAGCGCTGGCACCTAACCAGGTGGGATGGTGGGAGGAAATGGGATCTGGCCCGCTGTGTTGGGAGGCATGGGGGACTGAGTCCCCTTCACGCTCTGCAGCCAAGCAAACACTGCACTCCTGCCACCTCACTGTGATTTGCATGGCAGATCAGAAGGACAAATTTCTCTCTGGATTATTTATCACTCACACCTCAGCAAGTGTATTTCATAAGGTAAAGAATTTTTCAGTGCCTCAGCAATCTCACTTGCAAGTCTCCCCCAAAGCAGGATGCCTAGGGTGCCTCCTGGGTCCTGCTGGTTGGCCTTACCTTCACTCACTGTTCCTCTGCACATTTGGTTGTCCTTCAGGACATACAGACATGGCTGACATTGTCAGTCATTGGAATTATTTTCCTGGCCTCTAAGAGAGGATTAATTTGACATGCTCTTTTCTCTTGGCTTAATTCTGTGTTTTCTTTAAGTGAAATACAGATGCAGAGCTGACATAGTCCTTGTTTTCTGTCACAGTCTGTTGCCTACATGCTATGTGAAAAGCAGGTTTCTGTTTTGATAATTACAGGTTGCCTATAGACTGCATGGCAGGGGCTACATGTTTCACGTCAGACTACCCTGTCTGCAATATAACCTCCCAATCTTTTTCACCTGTTGGCCTTAACCTTCCACAAGCAATGAGAAGACCACTAAGAGTTGTGAAGTCTGATTTCCTCCTTGCTTCCAAAAGGTCATCAAATTGCATACATCACATATTGACTGTGTCTGTTTTGCCATTTAATTTTGTTCAATAGCTATATCACACATGGAGGTAAAGTATGAACATCTGCTTCAGTATAAGAGCTTCAAGACCAGTCAAAGTCATTGTTATAACTTCACCTTAGAAACTTGTAAAGTCTGCATCCTCCATTCTACTGGGAAATAGGCATTACTGTAGTCTATGTTTAAAAACCCACTGCTTAACCCATTGCTGCACACCAATCTGTCATGAAAAATATACTGGGATTTTCAGACTACAATAACTTTTCTATCCATGATGTTGAAGAAGGGAAAGATCTGCAACTTGTAAAAGATTAGGTGGTTTTCAAAAACTCAGCCATTTTTCAAGAAGCACTGGGTTTTTAAGTCCATTTTTGGAAAAATAATAAAACCGGCCCTTCTATTACACCATTCAAGTATTAAATATGTTTTAAGTGAGGGATTTTCTTCTGCATATTAAATTTGTCTTCCAGACATCACTTCTTTTGGTACTGTAACTAGAAGATGAAATGATAAAAGACACTAAATTACACAGTCTGAGATATTCTGGCTAATGTGTCTATTTTAAAAGCCAATATACACAGTGGTATTTACAACTCTTGCCTGGAGAATGGCTTATCATCCTTTTCTTTTATTAAAGATGTTTGAAGTATATCTCACCCTTCTCCAAGGACACAGACGTCCTCAGCAGTAAGGAAATCACATGGCTCCAGTTCTCTTTGATCCATAACAGGGAAGAAAACTCCAAATGCCCATCGTGGTGCTAGCCAATTGTCATGACTTTAGGTCACAGTCATCATCATGCTGTCACAGAATTGTAGAACTATAGAATCATTTAGCTTGGAAAATACCTTTAAGATGATCAAGTCCAACCTTTAACCCAGCACTGCAGCATGTCTCTAAGCACCACATCTACACTTCCTTTAAGTATCTCCAGGGATGGTGACTCAACCATTTGCATGGGTAGCCTGTTCCAATGGTTGACAACCCTTTAACTAAAGACATTTTTCCTACTTTCTGATCTAAACCTCTCCTGGTGCACCTTGAGGCCATTTCCTCTCATACTATCATTTGTTACCTGAGAGAAGAGGCTGCTCCCCACAGCTGGTTACAACCTGCTTTCAGGCATCTGTAGAGAGTTATAAGGTCCACCCTGAGCCTCTTTTTCTCCAGGCCAAACAACACCAAGCAGATTCCTCAGCTGCTCTTTGTCAGACTTTTGCTCCAGACCCTTTACCAGCTCTGTTGCTCTTCTCTGGACATGGTCCAGCACCTCAATTTCCTTCCTGAACTGAGGGGCCCAAAACTGAACACAAGATCTGAGATGCGGCCTCACCAGTGCCCAGTACAGGGGGACAAATCACTGCCCTGTCCTGCTGGCCACACTATTGCTGATCCAGGCTAGGTTGCCATTTGCCTTCTTGGCCACCTGGCACACACTGGCTCATGTTCAGCTGGCTCCAGGTCCTTTTCCACTGGGTAGCTTTCCAGCTACTGTGCCCTCAGCCTGTAGCACGGCATGGGGTTGTTGTGGCCCAAGTGCAGCATCAAGCATTTGGCTTTGTTGAACCTCTTACAACTGGCCTCAACCCACAGGTCCAGCTTGTCCAGATCCAGTAAACCCATCCAGGCTGCGCACAGCCAGTTTCTCCAGGAGAATTCTGTGGAAAACAGTGCCAAAGGCTCATCAGGCTCTCTGTTGAATTATACTCCCTGCCTTGATTGTGATAGTCAAACACCCTTCTGGAGCGTATTTAAGTGCAACATAGATAGGAATAGCTGACAACAGCTTACGTGCATCATCACTTTTAAGGGATGATGTCAGCTCCAATAGGTTCATGCAGTACATGATTTGCATTATAGCTCATTGCTCGTTCTTGGGATTAATAGTGGTATGCACTTAAATGATGTGATATTTATATTGCTACAAATTCACTGCTACCTGCTTTTTCGAGGTTATTGCTAAATGACACATCCTGCCCTCTGAGACTTTCTGATCCTGACAGCAATGAGGTCTAATGTAGGAGTGCACTGGTTTTGGCTGGGGTAAAGTTAATATCCTTCACAGTGGCTGGTATGGGGCTGTGTTTTGGATTTGTGCTGAACACAGGGTTGACAATTTAGTGTTTTTGTTCCTGCTGAGAGGGCTTACACAGAGCCAAGGCCTTTTCTCCTTTTCCTACTGCCATGGTGGTAAGGAAGCTGGGGGTGCACAGGATGTTGGGAGGAGACACAGCCAGGATAGATGACCCAAACTGACCGAAGGGATATTCCAGACCATCTGATATCATGCAGTACATGAAATGGGGGAAGAAGGATGAAGGGGAGACCTTTGGAGAGATGGAGTTTGTCATCCCAAGTTACACGTGGTGGGGCCCTGCTCTCCTGGAAATAGTGAACACCTGCCTGCCCATGGGAAGCAGTAAATGAATTCCTTGTTTTTCTTTGCTTATATGTGTGGCTTTTGCTTTCCCTATGAAACGATCTTTATCTCAGCCCATGAGTTTTCCAGCTTTTACCCTTCCATTCTCTCCCTGGTCCTGCTGGTGGGCCATGAGTGAGTGGCTGTGTGGGGCTTGGCTGCTGGCTGGAGTTAAACTACAACAAGGAGGTAAAAGAGTTCTTTGTAAAAGAACAAAAATAATTGAAACAATTTGACTTCACACAAGTAAATTGCAGGGGTTGTGCTACATTAATGTAAAATAAGTATGTATACACCAGATAATGGTGATGCTACATCAATCAAACATATTAGGGAAAAATGAGCAATGTGGGCTTGGAAACTTAAAAGTACCATGACAGCTTCTGTATCCTTTTACTGATAAAGGATACAAAAGGACTTGTCACGAATCCAGTTATCCCTGCCCACAGAAACCCATAAAACCCCTCTGAAATGAGCCAAAATTGTGTTTTCAAAAACAAAGGTCTCTCATACTTAAAGTCCTTTCTGGGAGCTATTCCAGATCTAAATGGAGTGTCACTAGGAAACAGGAAAGCTTTCCTTCCCAGTGCCATGGCCCTTTCATTTCTCTCCCTGAAAGATTAAATTTGAACATTGCACAGTCGGATTCTCTGCTTTCCCATCTTGTGCCATGCTTGTGGTGAAAGGCTGCCACGTCCAAACAGCAGTTCTTTACTCCCTGTTTGCATTTCTGTGTATGGCTGCAGGATAAAAGCCTTAGACTCATGTGATGTTATGTTTAAAGAAACTGGTAACCGGTCCAGCACTACATCTTTCTCATCTGACCACATGGCTATGTAGTGTTCTGTCAAAATTCTTGTGTGCATAAAGGAAAAAAAAACCAACAAAACTTTAATGGGTGAGTGGGTTGGATTTTTTAGGTGATGGTGACCTTTCTGGTTTAGTTCTCTGTTTTTAAATGGTGTCTGTTCAAAGGAATGTTAGAGTAAATCCTGAGAGATGGAATAAAAGTCAGAGGGCAAGGGAAGCTGTTGGGGGTGCAATACAAATTCATTTAGCACATTGCTTTGCAATTTACCACTGAGGTCTCACCTCCATATATGTGGTGTGTGCTGAATATTTAGGGACAGGGATGAAGTACAGTGAGGAAAATGGCCTCCCCCTTCCTCATACAGACAGTTTTATAAACTAGGATTTATTTACTGGCACACAGTATTGCTGTCAAGACACCTAAAAGTATTTCGACCCATAGATTTTCATTGAAATATGGGTAGGCAGCTGGAGTTGTGCCTTCCTCAGAATGACATCTGAAAGTGGTGGCCTGGTGGCAGCCTGCTTGGACTCGCTTCACTGCCCAAATCCTGGCTTTTCCATGAAACACCTAGTGTTTTGCAAGTAACGACCAAAGTACAAGGTGGCATTTGTGAGCAATGATAACAGCATCATAACTTTGCAAAATGATGGATATTTAACTGCTTGATTGCTGAGAGCTTGCCTGCAGAAAGTGGAGGGGCACAATATGCTGCCAGGTCACTTGCTCTGGTTCCACAATGGGAGTGGTAGAGGAGTACACTGTGTCAGTTCCAGTGGGCTCAGTGCCTTGTAGGTGGGCTGTGGAAAGGAGGGTCCCTTTACCAGGAAATCTGCACATTTGCAGGGTGCAAAGGGTGGGCAAAATCTGCGTATAGCTGGATTGGGAATGTCGGGGAGCAATGAAAGGGGGTTTGCAGAAAGACGTAAGTCACAAGTCACAGCTTGTATTTGCCTAACCAGCCCCAGATGGGAGAGATTTGTAGGTGTGGTGGCTAAGGAAAGATTTCAAGAGAAATTTAAAAATATAGGAACAATGGGCTTTGCAAAACCTGAAAGATTTTCCTACACATGGGGAGGATGTGTGAAAGTGACTAACAGGGAAATGCATTCCAGGAGAAAAATGCAGACCAAGGACAGAAGGAAGGAGCTTGAACAGCTAAAGGACATTGAAGACAAATGTCTGTGCTTTGCTATGACGAACGGCTGCACAGTCTGCTCTGAGCTGCACATGGCTGTGGCACTGAGGAGTGATGGCTGGCTTGCAGGTGGTCACTGGGGCAGTACCACCACAACCTTCCTTCCTTCTTTCTTAAACCCCTGCTCTTAATAGAAAACAAACAAACAAACAAACAAACAAAAGTTTCCTATTATCTCATCTTTAAAGATTTGTTAAGATGCTGGCTCAGAATTAGAGGCTTTTACAGAACAAAACTTTGTCTCTCTGAACTCCATTTAAATTCCATTTCAATGGGTAATGCTATCAATTATTTCACTGAAAATTCAGAAGGAGCTGCCTTTAGAATAAGTTCCATTTTCTGGATTACGGAGTATGCTTAAATCTGTCTGCAGCCATATTTATTACAGTTCCTTTTCTTCAACTTGCTTGAACTCTGAAAGGGGAAGGTCAACTGATACAACCTCATAAAATCCCAGCGCAAATGTAGGAACTGTCAGGAAATTTCATAAGTTTAGGATTTCTGGCATTTCAAAAAGAAAAAACTGATTGTCCTTTTCCCATTTGCCTGGAACAGGTGAATGAGGATATTTCTGAAGCAATAATTTATTGTGTCTTTAGGGATTCAGTGAAGCATTTATGAATATAGCCCAAAGTCTCTTGACATCGGCTGCTTGATATGTTATCACATATTTTACACAGGAACTCAAAGAGCAAACTTGGCTTTCTATATGAAGTCATAAACACTAGAAAGCCCTGTGCACAGTGAAATGGGCTACCAGGTGGTGCATCCAGGGAGGCTTTAAGCTCTTCTTTAAGCCCTCCCTGACCCCTACTACTCTGATCTGTTCCATCTGCGGGATATGCACCTGCACCTGGCCTTTCTGTGGGATGCTTCACTCTGCTCTACAGCAATGGACTCATGTAAGTGAGAGAGGAGATGGGGACAGGCTGGGCACACCTGTCTGATGGGGCAGCAGCACTCGCAGGAGGCTGGAGGAATATCCCCAGTTCCATTCTGAAGATGCATTAAATCATCAGTCAAATGGAGGCTGCAAATTGATATCTGCAGCTGACCAGGCTCAGGAGGAAATTTCTTTAATTATGCTGGGAAGAGCATGATTAAAGGAGGTGCGAGGGGTCGGTGTGCAGGATGAGGGACAGCAGGGGACTCATTTCTGTCACGTCTGGGAGCAATCCCACCGTGACACAGTAGTCTCTCTATCAGCCTTGCTTCTGTGAGGCTTTAATTAAACAAGACAGTTAAGTAACTGTAGTATAAAAGTTTCCAGATTTTGGGGATGGTGATTCTGGCACCTTAAGGCAGTAATGTGCTGGGTATTTCCTGAAATGCAAATCAATGTGACATACAGTGCAGAATCAAGCCCATGACGTGCCAAGGTCAAACCTTGGCACACATATGTTGAACAAGACTCTGCTCTCTTCCTCCTTGCTGTGATGTTCACTTTTGACTGTGATGTGGACATGGAAGTGAAAATACACATAAGCATTTCTTACTTATGAAACAGTTTATGTTATTCACACTTCAGAGGAGCCTAGGAAATTTGGCTCTTAGAGGTTCCAGGGTACTTCAGAATTTGCATCCTAAAATTCACCAGCTTTTAATGCTAAAGATTCCATTTAAAAGCAAAATTACTTCAATCAGAGTACAGTCAGGTTCCAGAAGACAGCAGTGAAAATGCAGTAATAAATGTCAGGTTGGTTCAGCAATGTGTGTGTGCTCACATGGAACTGGTGCAAACAACCAGGAAAAGTATGAAGCAAAGGCTGAACTGGCCCACTGGATGTGTTGGAAGAGCCCAGCATGAAACCTGTATCAATGTCTGAACTCCATCAGAGAGATCTCACCTTGTCTCTACGTAGCATACACAGGTCTGAAATCCTAGACTGTGGTTATTCATAATCTGTAACTATTTAAAATCTGTAGTCCTAAGTAGCTTGCACCCAAGAGTAACATAAAAAAAAAAGCAGACAAGTCCTCTGAACTAAATCTTTAAGCCTTGGGAAAATCCTGCAAAAATGAGAGTAGAAAAAGGGAATAAAAAGCAAATAAGAAGATGACCAAGAGCGCCTTGAAAGAAAGTTTTGGGCCAATATTTTAGAAGACCAAGGGAATGATGCAGGAGACACTGAGCTGGTTATCTTGGCATTGATCCCAGGCACAGTTCAGGGAAAGGTTGTTTGGGGATGCAATCCATAAAAGAAATGAAAAGATGAGAGCTTTAGTAATGCCAATCAGCATCACTTTATGGAAAACAGCTTTTGTCAAATATACTTGATAGCATGTTTTTAGTAGAATCACAAGTCAGTAGGTCACAAAACGGGGTATTGCCATGAAGTGATTTTTGTGTTTGGGGAAAAAGAGCGCTAAGCAAAACCAGGGTAGCTCCTACTCAAAGAATGAGTAATGTGAACAGAGAAATTGAAAAAAACTTGGAAGTAGGGAAGGGTAATCCCATATAGTGTGGTTTTAGTGGAGTCCAATGGGTACCTATTCTTGATCTAATGCTATTTAATAGAGGTTTTATAACCTTGACCAAAAGACCTTCTTCTCTGTTCATGAAGGCTGATGTAAACCACATGCACTTTCTTGTAAATATAGGTACAGTTATGAATTTAGAAATAAATGGAGTAGATCAGGAGTGTAAGATGGAGGGTTGTATTCTGGAAATTTGTGGCCTTAAAGCAGAGCTGGAAGTCATTTGAGATGAATTACAGAATATGTTTCTTCCATTATAATGATTTAGCCAGAGCAACCAACAGGTTTCAAGATCACCCAAACAAGTAGAAATAGAGAAATGGTATCATCCCTGCATGCAATGAAATTATCTTTCTGCAAAAGCATTACCATTACACTGCATACACTAACTGGTGTCCAGACCTCAGCAGGGATCAGAAGGACTTGGAAAGTTCCAGGAAAGACCTCTGTGCTCTCCCAGTACAGGCTCCAGCAGCATGAGCTGCTTAGTGTACAAAGAAGTTTGAGATAAAAGCCTTTATGTTCTCTTTAAGAAGATATTTCTGTTGGGAGAGCGCATCTTAAGATGACAGAAAAGCACAAGATGCTTTTATGCTTCATCTCTATTAGAGAACTGGATGGGCCTGAAAACAGTATGAAGAAAGCAAAGTAGGTAAATGTTTTCCTCTCTGGAGTCAGCTTAGGATGAATCTGCAAGCGCTTGTGTAAACTCCAAGTAACTGAGATAGGCATTTCCGATGATGTAGCCAGAAGGTTCAGAAACAATTAAAAGAGGTATGTTCTGCCCTTCCACCCTCCCACCCACACATACATATTCAAAGTAAAAAACACTCTGTAAAATAGTGTTTGAGAGCAATGGCCACTTTTCCATGACTCTGGGGATATAAACTCTACTGCCTTGCAATTAATTAACCACAAAGTGTGGTGCTTTTGCAACACAAAGTATTTTTACTCTGTTTGTAATGTGCTGATGAAATACTGATATACCTAGGGACATACAACATGAAGAAATGCGCTCCAAAACTTCTCATTACACAGCCCAGCAAAACATTGTTAGAGTGGCCTTAATGGGATCCATACCAGAAGGGCTCGTTCATACCAGCAGTGGTTAGCAGAGCTGCTTCTTAAATGACTGGTTAGTTGCCTCTTACAAAACAAGAAATCTCAGTTCTACAAGTTATTGTTTTATGCAAAGAATGGGCAAGAAATACACTGCAGAAAATAACAGCAAACAGACGTTGTGCTACGTGAGACACACAGTTCCTTTTAAACACTTTGGTCTTAAAGTGCATCGGTTGTTTCTAATGATTATTTTGGTGCACAAAGGACGAAGCCACAGAACATTGCTTTCACTGGAAACAAAAAGTCCCCTAAAAACTCTTGCTGAGAGGCTCCTTCCATGGCAGTCATGGCCATGGGGAGGGACACACCAGACTCACTATAGTGAAACAACCAAGGTACCAACCCCAGCAAAGGCAGGAGCAGCCTCTGAGCCCTGCAAAGGGCTGGTGTCCCAAGCACACTCCAGTGGGTTGCACTGGGCACTCAGGATTTCCCTCCACTGTTACTAAATTAGGGAAATGGCAATTGCTCTGGGCTAATTTCTGTGCAATTAATAAGATACAGAAACACATGACTCTGGAGCAGAGAGAGAGGAGAACAGACATGGTTGCAACCAAAAAGCATCTCCACACCACCAATCTCCATCAAACTGGAGCTAACAGCTTCTGTATTTTAAAAACAAAATACTTTTTTTTTCTGCATATGTATTGTGTCAGATGACTATATAGGTGTAAACAAGCCTGCACTGTCTTATTGTCCATAAATAAATACTTAGTAAGTTCAAAGCAGGGCTGGATTCGTAAAGCAACACTCTCCTAATCTGTATTCGAGTCTCAAGCGTATTATCTGTAATTTACAACCAATTTAAATGGCATTAACAGCCTTCCCCTTATGGGAATTTAAATTTGCATCCTACCATTGAATTAAACACTGATTGCATATTTTCTATAGGGGACGTAATGCTCTTTGAAGCTTGTTTTGAATAATAAAGCATCTATTCATGCACATGGTGCAATGTGTTTCTTTGTCCTGAATGTAATTGAAGTAAAATATGAGTTAAAGGGATTTTTCCTCTAGCCACAGGTTTGTTGATTACCATCTATTTTCATCTATTCAAGGTTTTAAAAAAGAAAAGAAAAATACAGTAATCTCTTCCTGCATTTGGAACCTCATTTACCACTCAGAGCTTTCCTGAGAGCATCTGAGATGAACAATCAGAAGGTCAAGTTTCAGTCCATCTTTGAAGGAGGAGAAAGGGAGAAAGAACAAAACAGTGTCTTACCCTTCTGAAAAGAAAAATGTGAAAGAAAAAATAAATACCACAAACTAAAAGCAGATGGAAGCAGACAACACCACATCTAACCTCCAAGACACAGATCTTGCCTACCTGTCAGGTAGCTGTTCTCTATGCTGTCAGTCACTGAGAGCCACGAAAACCACAGCAACAATGACTTCAACTTTAAGGAAGCAAATAAGGTGAAATAACGCTGTTGACCTTTTTTTGTTTGATTTGTAAGGGAAGAATAACTGAAACAAATAATATACTTGACTTACTCCTTCCTGGATGGGAAAAACAAGCAGAAAGGATTGAAGAAAAGGAATTCTAGCTGGTGGATGTGTGGTTTGCCCTCAGTGTGGCTGGGTCCTCTAGCCACAGCCACCCTGACAGGGTGGTTTTCAGAGGACTTTCAGAGGACTGGGTGACCTGATACCAGGAGTGGGTGACCAGGCGCAGCAGGGGTGGTGGAAATGTCCCCCAGCATGGCCATCCCTGCGACCTTCTCCTGTCCTGTGCACCAGGCTGGAAAGCTCCACTTGCTGATGATGATCAGTACACTCAGCAAACCATCTGGAGAAACTGAGTTCTCCACTAGTTCTCCTGTGCCAGGGTACAGCTACAAATGAGTCAGGAAAAAAGCCTCCCTTGAAATCTGGTGGATTTTAGGAGATTTTTTTCCCCTCTCTTTTGCCCTAAAGGTGATCTTTATTTTAAGATGCAGGCAGGCCTGAGTCTAATAAAACTGTTGTGGTGTTGATAGATCTGATATTCATGATCCTGGCGTTTATTCAGAAATGACAGAGAAGACAAAACACAGTTGATATATTTGGCATTTATTCAGTAATATAAGTAATTGTTTAGAGTGATTTTTAAAAATTATTTTTTACCATTGTCTGGTTTCTACATTCTTGAAAAAACAGGGGCCACTTCTGCTGAAACCCTCATTTTCCTTCAGTTCTCAGGAAAGCTTTAGAAAAACCAGAAACTACTGGAAACTAGAATTTCATGATGATTTGTGCCTTTTCCCATCTTAAAAGGTGATTTTATGAGTCCTTGAGGAACAAACACTGCTTAAAAACTGCCGACTGTGTTTTAGGAAGAGGCAGGGAGGATTGGAGACTGTGACCTTGATCCCATTAGGACAAAATGTCACACCAGCAACGGTAACTGTATCTCTGGACTTAGCCAGTTGCTCAAGATTTCTTTACAGGCTATCTTAAATTGCTGCAGTTAATATTGTATTGGTGCTATAAAAGCAGGCACCGCCGATGCCTCTGTTGCACGTGTAACAAACATCAAAGTCCCCTGTAGCCACACCGCCTGCAGATAGCAAGAAGGCCTCGAGATAGTGGGGGACATAAAGACTCTTTTTTTTCTTTTGCTTTCCAAAACGGTTTTGTCGTATCATTTGCACACAAGAGATCACAAATGGTCCCTGGGCACCTTGGGGGTAATTGCCATGTTGTTCAATTCGCCTCAAATGAACGGCTCAGGAATGATAAACGCTCTTTTATAATAAGCTCACTACCACTGGTACATAGCACGGGTGGGATACCCTGGACCCTGACCCTCTGCCAGAAAGTCATCCTTGCCCTATATATTTGCAGAGGCAGGGAATCTCAGGGGCAAAGGAGGTTTATTAGCAGGCACATGCCCATCCGTGGGCTGCAGCCCCACAGGCACATTGTGTTAATGCTGTGCCCTCAATGCTACCTGCTACTGTAGCACGACACAGACCGCCGGAGCAAGAAGTGATGCCAGCGAGAAGGGCTCATGGCTAGGAAGCCTACGTGGTTCAGAAGAAAACACTGACAATTCCTAGCACAAAATAAAGCTTAAAGTGAATTAGACCTTCATGACTTCTAACCCAGGCTTGGGGAGACAATGGGCAATGCTGGCTGCTCCTGTAAAGCTATCCATGTTCCCGACTCTGGAGGTTAACTGCAGCCTGTCACCATCCCAGAGCTGTGAGCAGGCCAGCACAGCCACCCAGCCCCAAATCCCCTGCTGAAACTCCCCCTTCTCCTGCCCACAGAGGGAAATGGAGTCCATCCTTTCCTCAGAACGGGATGAATTCGTAATTTTTTATGGAGTAGATTCACTGTATTCCTTCATTCAAAGGCCAGGCTCTAGTTTGCTGCCCTCTCCAAATGTGCTGCCCCAGTCCTGTGGAAAGGAGGTGTGGGTGCCAGGCACTTGGGGTACCTGAGCAGTCCAGCTGACCTTTACCATTTCTCCTTGTTTTTTTCTAGGAATAAACAAGAGCTCAGGCCCAATTTGCTTCACACCTATAGGAAGTACAAGACCAAGCTGGGATTGCTGGAGTAGGTGCTGTCCATCCACCAGCAGTCAAGGACAGTGTGCAGTAACTCCACTAGAGATCCACATTTTAAAACAGTTTAACCTCAGAAATCCTACCAGAGCTGGCTGAGGAGCCTGTGCCTTGCTTCATGTTAGGTACACTTTGCCATACTTGGAAAATGCCAGTATAAAGTGACACATTGAGCAAAAAATCCAGACATATCCTCAGGTGCAGAAGTTGCTGCTGGGGCTTTTCAGGGTGCCACACACAGCTGCTCCCCAGCATCTTTGTTAGTGATGTGGAAATAAATGTGAAATCACTGCTGATAAAACACCCAGAGAAAGGCAGGAGGGTAAATAAAGCAGAAAGACTGGCTGAATCACACAGCCTGCTGCTCCCAGACAAGCAAAATGCATTTTACTGTGGGCTAATTGGAAGTAAAAGCATGGTCCTGAGAGTGATACCTGGGAATGAGGGAGAATGGCAGGAAATGAGTCAGCCTTGAAAATATGATGGAGGTCATGGTGGAGCTGATAAAAATTTGGTAGACTTTTTCTAAATTATGGATAATTTCTAAACATTTGGATGAAACTGCACAGGATGATGAAGGACTGATAATTATGGGCATCTTTTGATTAAGATGGGATGCCTTGCAGTACTCCCAACCAGGATGTCCTGTCTGCCATAGAGGGATAATTCCGTGACATTTATACGGGAGGTTGGCTTCAGCAGATCTGGTTAGTTCTGCTGGTTTTCAGCTTTATTCATCTCTGAAATTGCCACACTGCTTTATAATCTATTATAAATAAATAAAAAAGAGAAGGGCTGAGCTCCCATAGCAAACCCTCTGCCTGCTTTCCAGGCCTCCACAACATGAATTTGTTTTTAAAGAAAAAAATAGCAGGACAAAGGTGACAAAGCAGACTCAAACATCACCATTACCATAGCAACAGTGGCATTAGCCTGACACAGCAACAGAAACCAAAATACACCCTTGCACAGAACACCATGCAAGTTAGGAAATTGTTAGCTCTGTATGGCACACAAGATAAAAACCAAAATATAAATGACTATAGATTGCTCAGTAAAATTATCAATTACGATTTTAAAAAAATACACTTTCTGCAAATAAATAGCATCTTAATAATCTCTAAAATTGATTTCTCTTGACATGAACAGCAGAAGAAAAAACAATTGCAAGTTGTGTATGTACCACAATACAAAACAACATCTTTGCCTGGAAGCTGAAACTACGAAGGCAGCGATGTTGTAGGGGTTCCCTGACTGCCTTTTTGGCTTGGCTCCTGCCAGCAGTGCATTCAGCAATGTGACTAACATCTGGCACATGTGGTTTGCTCTCTGTCTCACCTGCTCTTTGGGGAAGGACTATATGTGCAGGGGAGTATTTTGCATGGACTTTCTTTTTTTTCTTTCTCTTTTAATGCACTCACCGGGCTGCATTTAAACAGGGAAAGTTCAATCCAAAGAAATACACTATATGCATGAAGAAAGAAAGGATTTCTTAGCTCCCTATGGGATTTCATGCTGCAGCCTCAGACATAAAAGGACTGAGGAAAGTCTCTCTCTTGCCCAGATGAATTTAGAAGAGACAGCTTGCTCAGTGCAGAGCAAGAACTTGCAGAAACCATCATGTTAGGCAACTGTTCTTATCATGGTGCTTTGTGGGTGGGTTGAGATGATGGGTGACAGCAGTGCCTCCCAGACGTATGGCCAGTGTGGCAAGGGGCACCCAGGGGTGGATGGCCAAGCCCCAGTGTCACCACTACACTGCAGCAGCAACTCTGCTTGGGGACATCAGGGGAGCAGCACCACTGCTGCTCTCCCCACGCAGCCAGAGTGATGTTTTAGGAACACTGGACCAAGGCTCTAGAGATAATTCTGTACATCCTGAGACTCTGTTTAGTCTTTGGGATACCAGGGCAGAGGGTAGAGGAGGGTGTCTGACGTGTTTGCAGCAGGCTGTTTTCTGAGGAAATGCTAATCTACAGCCCTCCATCTAGAGAACGTCCTGCAACCCATAGCCACATCCAGCTGGAAGCTGCATGTACAGGGTGGGCACTTAAGTAGAAAAAAAACCCAACCCAATGTAAACCAGTGTGAAATAAAATTGCTCTCCCCCATCTCTTCTGGAGGCAGACACTGAGGGCTGCTGACAGAGTGCTGGGGAGGCAGTGCCCTCGTCTCAGTAGGCAAGTCAAGGGCACTGCTGTCACTCAGAGCTGGCAGGGCAACCAGGAGCAGCTCCTGTCAGCCCACAGGGCCAATTGGCCTCCTGCCTGCGTTTTCACTGCCTGTGTTCTCTCCCTGCCTGACTGCCCCTGAGCCCAGGAGCTCCCACACTGCTGCAATCCAACATTTTCTTGTAGCAGCAGCTGAGCACACACAGGCTGGGTGCTGCAGGCAGCGTGGCAGGGCACTCCCAGGGGGACGCAGGGAGGGGGAAGTACTGGGGAGAGAGATGGGTCCCATCTCCTGGGACCATCAAATGAACCCAGATCTAGAGCAGGTAGCCAGTCAAAAATCATCAGTCCCACCAATAAAACTAAGAAAATGTAGCAGTAAAGGTATATTTCTCCCATTTCAGATTGAAATATTGCCAGCCATCTCTAGGTGCTATTAATCACACAGTGCACTCCTCAGATGTGTTCAGACACAGTGGAATAACAGTGACTTGCTCTGCAGGACAGCCAGCCACCAAGATTCCTGGGGACAGAGGGCTCTCCTAATTACTTTAAAGGGATGAATAAGGCTTGTGCTGGTCCTGAGACAGAAAGCCAGACCCCCAAATTTGGGCAACTGCATCCCTTTCACTACGATAATGCAAACAGTACTGGGATAAATCCAGACAAGAAAAGGAGGTGCTACCAGGTTTATGTGGCTGTCATATATCCTCTTTTACAGGAGCCTTTTTTCTACATTATGCACGTGTGCATTTTAAACTGGTTACAAAGCAACAAATGCTCTTTCTTTTTATTTAAGTTTGGCTTCATAACTAGAGACTATTCCACTTCACCTCTGTGATGAAAATGGATAAAATGGGATTCAGCCCTCACAGACAGGAATTTATGTTGCCAGAAAGAGATGCAGAGAACAAGCTTGGTAGTGTTTGATGGAGGCAACACACACAACTTTTTCAAAAGAAAATAAGTTTACAACATATAAGTCCAAAGGTGCTTTTCTGAGATAGTTATAACTACCATACACAAAAAGGACTTTTTTTTTTTTTGGTGGAATTGTTAGCTTGACATGTATTTTTATTGCAATGAGATTGCAACATATCACTTTCATTTGCAGTTAGATCGCAACATTGATCAGATGTTCTTAAAAGCCAGCAAAAAAATAAAGAAAAGATGGTCATGAAAGTTGACTTGTACTACTGGCAGTAAGCTCCTGTTGGTCACCAAACCTAATATTTTCTCTACTTTAAAAAATTTTCATAATCAATTAATTCTGTGAAATTACTTTTTTTAAATTGTTGTAAAATAGTAGATAAACCAGAGGCATTTTCCCCCAGGGGATATAAATTCTTTTAAAAACTCAGCCTTCTCAAGGGCTTATTGCAGTGTGCTGCCCAGGAGGACAAATACCATGTCCTCTTCAAAGTTACATGAAGATATTTTCAGCTTTCAATCAGGAATTAGGAATTAGGAATCAACCCATCATCGATGTTTAAGCTGCTTCCATCTTTTTTAAGACACATCTGTTTCTTGAGCTGATTACCACAGCTGATAGAAATGCTCTTTTATTTTAATAATCTAGAATAAAAAGGGTACATGACATGCTGGGGAAGCAATGAAGGTTGCTCTTCTCCTCGTCTGCATGAAGCACAGAAATGCCTGGAAGGGCTGAACGTGAAAAACTAACCAGCCTTTCCTAGAGGAGCAAGATCAGCTCTGCAGGGATGCAGCTGCAGCACAAGCTAACCTGTCAGCCAGCAGTGGCCAAAGCCACTCGGAAGTGGAAAGACTTTCAAATGGAGAGTTATTTAAATCCCTTACAATTACCCATTTTCTCCTTTTCTGTCTCTGTCATGTCAAACATTTCCCACTTTTGAATTGCCCTTTAATAGCTGCAGAGAGCATCAGGAGGGTGCTGCAGGCTGGTGGAGGGGGAAGGAGCCAGGAAGGAGCCAACCTCCCTGGAGGAGCAGATGATTTCCACTAGGAGCTGGTTAGCACTGAGCAGCATCTCCTTGGGTCCCAGAGTCTGAGGTCACTGATGTTCCAGCAATACAACCAGGAATGCAGGACCTTCTGCGTCGCCTTTCCAATTGTCAGGCCAGGAAAGTGACCAGAAGACCAAGGCTGATTGTTTTTCCTGTTTTGTGGCTGGCAGGGTTGGCCAGTCTAACAAAGGTAATGCCATCATGGCAGTTTGCTTTGTGCCCCCCAGGCTGTGAGTGTGGAGCCGTGTGCATGGAGGGGCTGGATGAGAAATGACACATTTTGGTATTTCTGCAGCTGTTTCCAAGCAAGCCCATGAAAACCAGAGCCCACATCCAGGTGCTCCAGTCGGGGTGACAGTGGAGAGAAGTGGCAGGAGCACCTCCCAGCCCTATGCTCTGGGATTGCTCCAAGGTCTTCAGAGCATCCCTGGGTGGAGAAAAGATGCTAGTTTCCTAGTCAACATTTGTGAAACTCTTTCCCGGATGTCTCAAATCCAAACCAAACCAGTACCTTGTTTGAAAACTGAGAGCACAAAGAAAGCCATGTCCACTGTTCTCCACCTTCTGATATGGGATTTCAAAATCTCCTCTGATATGAGAGTTTAGATTAGGATGCAGAAGTCCACATAAAGAGCTTTCTGCTGGTGTTGTATTTTACTCCCTACCCTAGGAATAGTTTATTCTGTAATGAAATCAGCTTTTTTACTTATGAAGAGAATAAAGGGTATTTCTTGAACCCTGGACAGCAAAATGCAGGGGTTTCGCACACTGGATATACAGCAACGGCATAGTACCCAGCCTGCCCTGAAAAGAAAGAGGTGGATAATTGTATAAATATCCCTGGTTCCTTGTTCCTCTGCCAGAAATGGTAAAAAGGAAGAAGATATATAATTTATCTTTTATGTGCCTTTCCTATAAATCTTTCCTTGGGGTGTCCCTTACTTTAGTATTTTTTAATGTTTTCACATTAATGTGCTCATAATGTGTGGGGAATTTGACACAGTTTATTCTCCAATTATTTTTCCCTCTTTGTGGTTTTTCACAGCTTTTAAAATGTATAATACATTGAAAAGGTACACAGCCTTGTAGAAAGGTGGCTAAGAAAGGAAAAGGCAAAAGGACATTCCTTCTTTATGCACAAGCTACCACTATGGGGTGAAACAACTTCCCACTCCTTGCAGGAAAGAGAGACAGGAGAGCATTATCTTCTGTTTTTCCTCCACAGACCTCCATGGGGGAGATCTTTTCCATGGCCTGTCATAAAGAAGCCATTGGGGTTCAGCCACCCAGCCAGGTGCTCACATGGCTCCAGGCATCTTTTGATACCTGCTCATCCTCTGCCTCCTCATCCCAGCTTGGGTACCTGGAGCCAGGGATGGAATCATACTGAGAGATGAGTGGCACCTGGCTGCTCATTGTCCTTACTGTCTTGAAACTGCAGCAAGTGACCTGCCTGGTGTCTGGATGCCACTTAGACCAAGTGCTTAATTTCTCATGAAGCCATGGGATAGTAACTCAGTCCAGCACAGAGCTCCAGAAGTGCCCACACCAAAGTTAGACTAGCTCTGGTATCACACTAGACTGCTCAGGACTTGGTTTTCAAAACCTTCCTGGATGGAGCCAGCACAAGCTTGTGGGGCAACCTGCTCTACTGCCTGACTTCTCCTCATACCAGCCTGACTCTCTTGTTTCAACCTCTGCTCTCCTACCATACCCCATCACAGAAACCCTGGCTCCACTCTGATGACCTCCCTGTAGGCACTGTAGGCTCAGCAGCAGCATCCTCCCAAAGCTGTCTCTTCTCCAGACTGTACAAGTCCAACTCTATCAGTTTTCACTTAAAACAATTCAGAGTTGCAAAATACCACCAAAAATAAAACCCAGCCTCTACAAAAACCCAGTGGTTAACCTCTGGCACCTCCATAATTGTTTTTTCTAAAGTATCACAGTTAGAGGTATAGTTCAGTTATAGTTAAACAAGTAATTTAAAACCTTCCTTGACCTGAAAACCTATGCTTCATCTTTGGACCTGCATCTCCAACTTTCCCAGTGAGCTCAGAACCACTGGCTTTCCAGGCTGTGTAGTGAAAGGAGCACACTCTTGACTCTATTTCCTGCCAGACCTTCTGGAGTAAGAACAGCAGAGTAGATTATACAATGCAACACCAGTAAAATTTTACATTTTTCATTGAGCAAAATTGTCACAAACCTCAATTTTAGCCTGAGAATTACCAAGGCAGCCTTGAAGGGTTGGCTTTTTGAACACATTAAATGACAATCAATCAGTTCTCTATCCAGCCATTGCAATCTGACAGAAATGAGGAGGATAACACATGTAAGTAGGATGGAGGAAAGAAAGTATGCTGGAAATAATCTTTAATTAAAAAATTTACCACCAACAACAGACGTCATGTCAAGTGAACCTTTGGAAATGCATGCAAACAGATGAAAAAAGGAAAATGAGACATAGCTCTGATAAGTGAATGAAGGGAAGTCTTTAAATGGTTTAATAATAGGAACACGTTGAGAAGCAGTGAGGTTAATACAGAAATTACATAAAGCAGTGGGGGGTCTTGGACTAGATTTATTGTGCATACTAATTGGAGGACACTGAATACCAGATAATAGCTAAAGGATGGGGCTTCCTCTCTGTCAACATCCTCTTCTTCACAAAGGATGATCCAGCAGAATTTAATAGCTTCACAATATTGCTGAGAGTGACTCTTTAATAGGTAACAAAAAGCTGTATTTCAGCACTGTGCAGGGGCAAACCACAAGAAAGTGAGAGTGGAAGGGGATGACACTGGAGGCTTTGCTGGCAGCTGGCAGATCTGAAAGCAGCACAATTCCCCCAACCCCTCTCAGCCTGAAAAAGAGCCCAACTGGGCTCTTTATCTGAGGTAATATTAAAGCAAGCTCTAAAATAACAGCACCAACAATTGAGACCACAAATGTCTTGTAATTCTTTTAATGCTTATAACCTGAACAAGATCAAGAACTAGCTCATTAAAACCTGAAAGTTAATTGGAGCAGAAAAAGCAAGCAGCTCTTACTGGTCCTTACAGCCCAAGTGGAGATAAGGGCAGAAATTATGCAGACAGCAAATAGATTTGCCTTTTCTGTGGTTGGGCTTTATTAACAATTCACACCAAACATCACATAACATTCAGTGATGTAGGAGAAGTCATGGTGTGGAAATGTAAGCCTCAGCTTTGCAGTAGTCAAGATCTGAGTTACAAGGCAGACTTCTGAAAAAGAAAACCATCTGTCAGGAAAGGTCTTCATAAATATTTTTTTCCCTGTAGCTTTTAACATGCCAACACAAGGATAGTCTTTAGAGGTCAAGTGGCAGTCTCTGAGCAGAAGCTCGACAGTCTCAGGAAATCTCATTCCTTAAAAACAAACTGGTGGCTGAGGCCCTGGCAATGTGAGACACAGGATGTGTGGAGTGGCTGCTCTTTTGGTGCCATTGGGGATTCTCTGTGGGGTCTGCTGGGCTTGCTGCTCTGCCACAGGGTCAGAGGAAAGCAGTGACCACAGATACTTGTTGGGATGTCTTGCTGCATAGAGCTCCAGGAGCCTGCAGAAGATAACAGAGCACTACTGACCTCAGAAACTACTGCAGAAACAGCCACATTTACCAGCTGAATACACCACTGGGCTCCACAGTGGTATTCACTAGATGTACACTGACTGCCATGAGACCTTAACCTCCAGGATCACTCATAGCCATCCATACAGCTTCTGGATTTCTCTGTCAGAAACCCAATCTCATCTTCCCCTGTGCTCCTTGGCATCTTTGCCACCCTGGCACTGAATTAATGAAATAGATATTTTTCCTGCCACAGCTACCAATACAAGTGTAGAAGAAGGTATACTGTTTGCTATGAGATGTTTATTTTTTAATATGCAATGCAGGGAGGCATGAGGGCATGTGTGCCTTTTGGCCTGACCTCAACCGAGCTCAGGAGTGTGCAGGGTGAGGTGTCATATAAGTCATCATAAATAAAAAGAAGGCACCAGTCAGCACCTGTCTGAAAGAGGCCAAAGCACTTACATCTCTGCCCATCTGCCTGAGAGGGAAAATAATTTTTAAGTGATTTTTGCAGACTGTGGCATATGGTGAGTCAGTGTGGCTCAGCATCAGGAGCCCCTGGCCCTTTTTTTCATCCTACCTCCTCCTCCGTGCAGCATTGCCCTCAAATCTCTTACCCACTGATTTTCAGGCATACCTTGTTCAATGGGTGTGCAGTGGTTTACTCCTGAGGGAATCAGCAAACAGGATGTGCTCAAGGCAGCAAAGAGGAACTTGAATACAAAGTACATGTACTGGCACAGGACGTGTCAGTATCATGTAAAACACATTTGGCAAGGTAGTTTGCTGTGCAACTAGAAGCTGTCCAGCTAAAGATGATCAGATACTTATCTGCCAAGGCACATTACCAGGGTAAGCTGAGCATGTAATCCAAGCAGATGAGCCCATACAGTACTTGTTTAACTGGCTCCATTTGTGTGAAAGCACTGGAGTCAGATAGTAAAAGAAACCTTTCCTCTTAGGGGAATATAATTCCCTTGAAATTTGGAGCTCATCACCAAAATGGGTTTTCCTCTCAGGTTTCTTACTGAACACTGACTTTGCTTAGGTAACCACAGCTGCGCCCAGACCTGTAAGCACAGGTGGGGAGAACAGGATGAGCTGGGAACAAATTTTTTTCAGAACAGAGGAAAAACAAAACAAATGCTAGAAAAGCAGGCCAAATTAAAGCCAAGCCCTCAGCTGTACTCTGAAGCCTGATTCAGCTGGGAGTATCCCTGGGGTATGTAGTACAAGGGTACTTGAAGCAGGGGAGCACTGAGTGCACTCTCCCATGACACAGGCTTTGCTCTTCAGGTATGAGCCCTCTGACCTCACCGGGATTTTCAGTTTGATGTAAATTTTCAAGGTGCAGTAGCTGACAACTTTCAGGAAGCCGGACTAGATGATTCAATAATTACATACAGTTTTATACTCCACATGACTGGAAAACATCCCACAAAATCCTTATCACAGTCTTGTTGTGAGCTGGTACATTTATTGCTTATTACGGAAATGGCAATGCTGATAACACTCACTATCTTTGGTCCCTGAAGCTGTCTTCTAGGTGTGGCAAGATCTCATTCACATTTTCTGCAGCTGGGATCCCTCCCAAAGGCTAAGTCCTGGGAGCCAAGAGCAGCACAGAGAAGAAACTAGGCCCAGAGCTTGGTTTTTCTTCCCCAGTCTGAGATGCTGACATATAGCTTTTGCAAAGTGCCTGCTCTTCTCACGTCTCGGTCAGTCCAGCTGCCAAACTGTGTAATAGCAGGATCTCCCTGAGAGCCATATGTTGCTGCTGAGTTGTTTTGAGGAAAATTAAATTAAAACAATCCAAAACAGTTGTTTTAATGCCATTTCTTGTTTGCTTGAAGTCTTGGTCCCAAACTACCTTTACACAATGGGAAGGTAAAGCCTATGGTTTCCAGTAACTTGAGGGACATGCTGGACACTCAGGAATGGCTGCTGATGGGCAGCACTGAGACTTCCAGCTCTGGGAGAGCTGTTGAGAGGAAAACCGAAAAAAAAGGTGAAAAAATTCAGGAAGAATAGCAGCTTTACTTGCTTTAAATACAGCTAAAAGCAAAAATTCTATTGCATTAACTGTCTTTCTCTAGGAGAACATCTTCAAGCCAGTGGTTAATTTCATTCCACTGATTTTCCTGCTTCCTCCCTCCCACTTCCAGTATTTCTCTGCATATGTGGTTATCAAAATAGGGGTAAATTCAATCCCCAGGACTAAGCCTCATGCTCAGAAACCCAAATGTGCAGGCTATCACTGCTGTAGGACATAGAGAGCTGCTAGATTAGCGATTGAATTGAAACCACAGACCAGAATTCCCACAGAGGAACTGGTTTCTCTTGACAATGAGAAAGTGGGCAGAGCTCTGGGGTGTTTGTCAGACTGAGCAATGGTGTGGATGAGATACCCAAATGCTCTGCACTGCCCACTCCTGCAGCCTTGACCTCCTGATCCTGTGCTTGGCACAGGCAAGGGAGACTGGCATGTTCAGTCCTTTGCTGAGAGTTAAGGCTTGAGAGCAGCTAGTGTAACAAAATGTGCTTAAGGCAAATGGAGAAAAAACATACTTATTTGTTTTATGGAGACAGTGAGAACACAGACTTTTGTATTCTGATAACATTGGGGAGTTCTGAGAGTACAAAGCTCTTTCCAGGCTGGGTAAGAGACCTTCACTTTTGAAACAAACCCCATTATGATAATGGTTCCTTATACACATATTTCCCTCCCATTATTTTACACTGAATAAGTAAGAGAGAGAACAGAAACAACCCTACAGCACAGGCAGAAGTAGCTGATATATCCAGAGCCATGCTTTCTCTCTAATGCTGTTTATGCACATTAGTTGTTTGTTTGCAGCCGTTAGTGTAATATCTCATTTGTATGACACTGTGTTATCTCCTCCCTTTTACTAGCACTGAAGCTGGATTCCGAGGTGAGAGCACTCTCCTCTCTCATTATTCGTGCAAGGCCCAAAGATAATAGTGATGTATGTGGTGGTGGATGCTCAGGGCTCCAGCAGTGGTGGTGTGGGTTCCCTGGGGAGTAGAGCAGAGCAGAGCTGATGGTGTCCCGGACAACACAGCTTCTACCCCAGAGGCCATCTAAATCTGCTGGGCTGGTGTGCTTGTTTGCACTCCTCTGGGTCTGCCCTGGGGTGTCAGCATGGGAAGGGCTCTCAGCAGCTTCAAACTCCCTGGTTCAGTGAGGGACCATGGGCACGTCTCAGGGATGCTGTGGGGTTCTTGCCTGGCTCCTCATTTCCTTCCTGCCAGCCTGCAGGCTGGGAGTGTTGGGGCTCCCAAGGGGACTCCTATACTTGCCTCTTGGATTGCCCCCAGGAGAAGAGATCTGCTTAGGCTTGGATCATGTTTGGTTAGCATCTGGGAAGGTTAGAAAGGTCATTATTTTACTTTTTATTTCCCCTCCTCAAGATTTCATCTCCACAAGAGACTCAAGGCCAGGGAGGAAACACCTCTGCATGTCTGGTTCATGAAGCCTTTGCCTCAGAGCTGTTTTCTCAACAGTGCTCCATCAAGGGCAGCCTTTGTCTGGGCTGGGATAAAGGCACTTCCCTAATTAAGTTAGCTTAACCACCACTTGGGAAATACAATGTTCGCTAAACTCATCCACGGCCAGGCAGCGACAAGGATCGCAGCCATTCTGTGGGAATGGAGCTCGTGTCAATTATCCCCAGAATTTCAAAGCTGCAAAACCCAATAGTTTCCTTGGCAAAATCTGCCAGGCATGACATGACTGCTACTCACACTCCACACACTTCCTAATGCAAAGGATTGGACAACCTCAAATACCAATTCCAAGAATAGCAAGGGCAAATGAACTGCAAATTACTAAATTCCTTTTATTGCTGGGAGCTACAAAGTAATTTAAATTAGTTTCAGTCTGAAGTGAACTGTGGGGCAAGCTGGGAAAAATTATATAAATGGTGACATTTTAGAAACACCTTTTATGATCATTTAAAGAAAATATTTCATCTCACACCAGGGTATTTAGTAGTCTTAGGAATGCATAGTAGTCTTAGTAGTCTTAGACATGCATACTTGCAGCACATTTAAATGCCCACGTACATACACATGTATGCTGCAACCTATAATGGAAACTGAATACTTTCCATTCACTTAGCAACTAGCCTTTGCAGGGAAAGGGGTAGCAACTGACCCCAAGACAACTTACATTTTTATGGAAAATTGCCATTAACAATAGACTTGATTAGATAATGTTCTTTTCCTCTTTCCCACATCCTCTGATGTAGGTGGTTTTACTAAATGCATAGGTAAAATTATGATCTTGTACATGCTTCAGTTTCCTGCTCCCGGAACTACTTTTGGCTCCCCACTATGGTTTTGATTAACATCCTACCTGTGACTTCTGCAGATCGGCGCTGGTTTGCTTCTGCAGGAAAAGGAGAGAGGGGAATAAGCTCCAGCACCTGGCACTGAATCATTGCAGCTGGAGTGGAGAAGTCATAAAATGCACTGCCTTTTAATGAAATAGGATAGAGGGAATAGATGCTTCCCCTCTCTTGCAGCATCACTGCAAAAATAACTCAGCCATGCTGAGTGGCGTTGGCCGCACAAGCTCTACATGTCACAGCTAGATCAGACACAAAAAGACAACAATAAGGATAACCATAATAATTAAAAAAAATAAAAAGAGGAAATGGTTGGAAGTCTTTCACGGTGTCATGCTTTCTTTCAATGAAGGGAGGTTAAATCTTCAGCCAGCTGAAAAGCAAAGGACGGGATTTGTCCCTCTTGCAAATAATGGATCAGTGACTGCAAACACTGGATGCAATATGTAGTTGCAGAAAGCTTTCAGTCAAGTGGCGATAACTTCTTCATGGTACAAAGCATTTTCTGCGACCTCAATGTCCTAAATGTAAAGCAATACAGTGCTGGTGTCATAGGAATCAGAGTGCTGTGGGGTGGATGGTTGAAGGGAGCGAGGGTGTAATTTCAAAGGGGAATGTCTACGGTGATGGAAGTGGCATGGACCAGCCCATGCTTTATTGGCAGGTTTTGTGTGCATGTGTGTGCTCATTAATTTTGTCTTTCTTGGAGTCTGAAACTGTGCAATTTCTGTGCTGCTTCTCCCTGTGTAATTCACTTGCTTTCCTTGTCTGGTATCTGGGTTGCAGGCAGGTGAAGAAGGAAATAGGTGGGAGGAAGTGGATCAGTGCCTCCAGGAACTCCTCCTGGGAGGGGAACTGGCAAAATATCCCAGTCTGGAAGCAAATTTGAAACAAGCAGAGGTGATAGCAGGAAAAAAAATATTAGCACCTGGCTAAGTACAGGATGACCTCCACAGCTGGCTGGAAGGACATGGCGGGAATGTGAGGCAGCTTTTCCTAAGCTGTCTCTCCTGAGAGGTTAGACAGAGCTTTGGATCGTGACATTAGGGCACATCCCAGTGGAGAGGGTCACAACTCTGGCCCCTCATAGGCCTAGCGCTGCTGAGCATCAAGAGGAACTACAAATAGAGAGCTTCCTTTCAACTAGTCCTTAGCTAGCCCAAAGAAAACCTGGGTTAAGACTAAACAAATGAAGACAGCAGAGGACAACATGCTCTGGAGGCAAAGGGGGCACTGGGACATCATATTATTGCAAGGTATTATTACATTGTATTTCTACTATGTAATAATATTAGTAATACATAGAGGGTCAAAGGCTCAACTTTTTCCCACGCAAATGTCTTAAGTCAGAAGCTCATAAGGAAGCACAGATAAAGAGATGAAAGAGCTATGGAGCAGATGAATGAGTAGACTGGGAGCAAGGTATGAGGAAGCTGGAAGGCCAGGTGAAGAAGAACAATCATTTGGATTAATTTTAAGATGAAAATATAAAGTTACTTTATCTTAGATGGAAAAGAAAATTGGGACATTTGGATAAGAGTACAATTTTTCAAGCGTATGTGAGTCTTTTGCTCTAACTGCTATAGAGCCTGTGTAAGAGGGATAAAAAACCAGTATAAAAGACCAATTTTCCTTCTCTCTGAATGGGCCTGGTGCATATGATGAACACAGAATCATAAAATTAATTAGGTTTAAAAAGTCCTCTAAGATCATCAAGTCCAGCCATTAACCCAACACTGCCAAGTCCAGCACTAAAACTTCACCTGAGCTACCTCTATCACGTGAGATGATGTTAACCCATTGGAGTTACTGTCAGTCTTCATGTCCAAGATGTAGCAGACAGATACTACAATGAGAAATAAGCAAGGAAAACTGAACAGAAACATATTGGAATGTTCTCAGAGCACAGCATATGTCCTAAATCTGCCCCAACCTCCACCTTGACCCCAGAGTCATCATGCCCAATGCTTGCAAGCAATACACTGCCAGTGGGTTTGCAAAGCAACAGCTTCATTCTGGCCATTTAAGACTAGCAGGAGATAGGAAGGAGAGAAAAACATTTTGTATATTTTTTGTCTCAAAAAATATTACTGATAGATAATGTAGATCAAAGTTATTTTGATTTCTTACCAGAGGTGTAGAAAAAACAAATTCTTTATGTTTTTCTGCCAGCCCTCCCCAGAAATACAGAGCCTTTGAGTTCACCTAGAGCTGACTGCACAGACAATCTTACTTCTAAAGGAGTCAAATTGCATCTAACTGAGCTGGGCTGAGCTCAATAACCTATGAAAAACTGGGCTGATAGGAGACAGCAATTTCACATAGTAGCCAGTTTTCACTAACTGCAAGCTTAATTTGTGGTAATAATGCCAGAACAGGAAAATGTCATATCACAACTTCAATATCTAGATCCATCTCTCTGCTGCATGTTATAATACTTGAAATGATGCTGTTGTTCTTATTTAAAAACCTGGAGATATGAGTTTGTTTTAATAATGTCTGTGCATGATACCCTTAGTTTAAATCCCAGTATCAAAAATCAGTCAAGAGATATAGTGCAATTACAGTGTGTTTAGTGCTGAAGAGTATTATTTTATGAAGGGAAAATCCAGATGCACATCAGAAGAGGATGCAATCAGAGAGGGTTGCTTCCAGATGGAACAGACCCTTTGGAGTTGAGAAAAGTGAGTGGCTAGCAATGAATAATTTGATAGACTGAGTCTCCTGTTACTACCTGTGAATATTGAAAGAGTGGGCTGCAGGTCCTCCAGATATATTTGATTATTTGAATTACATTGCAAATCTTAGATTCAGAGGCTCAGTTGATTCCAAACGCTGTTGTACAGGTGTTCAATATCTGAAAGCTGCAAGGTGATCATTATTACCCAAAAACTGTAGGACACAGTTTCTGATCTTCTGATTCCTGCCACACTAATATTTCAGCAGAAATTAGAATTGCTGTAAGATTAATTTTTCCCTAGTCCTTAGGCACATTTTTGAATACAATTTACATAAATGCCCATGCCAAAAAAAAAAGTGCTGTATAAATATAGAACAGGGCAAACAGAGGAGAAACCCTGACTTATGCAGTTCTGTTTGAAGCAGTCAAGGTGTTGTTCCCAGAAATTCTTTATACAGTATGCACAACATTTCACATTAAAACATTTTGATTATGTTTTTTTATACTATTACCTGTTTTACTGCTGTGTAGCTGTACTTATGCACTGAGGACAGATAATTTTGAAAGGTAGGACAGCAAAGGGAAATCAAACAGCTTGGAAAAAATCTCTCAAATGATGTTCATTTATTGCTACTGTGTTTGATAGAAATGCTTCTTGCTTGCTTTCTGAAACCGTTACAGCACACTTATCCTTTTTTGGGTTATTGCACTTGCAGGCCAGGTAGAGGCAGGTATTTATGTGCAGATCAGTGGTTCAAGCTGATTTGGGAGGCTGAACCTTCCGCCAACCAGCCTTTTTGATGAAATCTTATTCTTCCTATTCATGATTTTATTTTGATGCCCACTCTGTCCCAGGGACTCAGGGCTCAGATTAGTGTGGGGGAACGTGCATGCCAGTCCCCGGGGCAAGGAGAGGTGGGGGAAGGGAATGCTCAGCCAGGTGGCCTGGGCTGGGGTGCCCAGCTCAGGGACAAAGCTGTGGTCTGGCTGGGCTGCTGCAGGTGCCTTGGTGGGGTTAGTTTGTATTAAACAAAACCAAGAGGTAGCAGTAAAAGGGCAAGCTCAAAAGGTTGCAGATAGAGGTCTGCCTTGGAGTCAGTGCTGCCCTGCTGAGCTCCTGTGCTCTGCTTCTGAATTTGAATGTCTTGATAAGATAAAAGCAAAAGCAGGTTTGTATTAGGCTGAGCAAACAAAACGAGAGCAGGACTTTTCCATTTAAAATCCCAGCCAATGCAAAGTGTCTAATTTCCCCTACCCTTTTCAGGCTGCAGCAAAAACCAAGCTATCTCAGCACGGTTGTTGACACCTACTGAAATAAAAATGCATGAAGTAATCTTTGTGAAGGTCACAGTGACCTTAGTGCTTAGCACAAAATTCTCACTTAAGCTGAGGTTTCTGGCACATCCTTGTCTGTAGCTAGGGAACCAGGCATTTTGCTCGATAGAGACATGATCTTCTGTTGGCTTTGCTCATTCCCAGCCCAACTTGGCTGTGCCAGAAGTACAGTTGGGCTGAAAAATGGCTGCTGATCAGACAAAGCAAATTCAAGGACACGGCTCAATGCAAGCACTGAGAAAATGCTGCATCACTTTCGAACAAGTTGAACCAACTTGCGTTTCCCTCTTTGCCAAATTAAATAAGGATCAGTTGCAAAAAAATGAATGAAGCGCATTTTTGCTTGAGTGAAGACAGTGGGGTAGCAAATAAAGGGTGATTTCTAAAAGACTGCAGATTTTGAATTGCAGCAAGACTCCAGGAACCTGAACTCTTCAGGTAATTTCAAAAACTTCATTGTAATATGTTTCTCTCACTGTGGTAAAAGTGGGAACAGCTACAAAATTTGACATCTTAAAACTTTGCTTCAGCATGGATTTTCCTTTAAAAATAAAGATTAATTCTGAGTGAAGTGCAATAACTCTAATATTAGCACTACCAGTACACTTAGGACTACTCTGAAATATAAGATATTAGTGATGAGGATTGAAGTGTGTCCCTCCACTGACATTTTTCCACTCTTCTGAATATCGTGCTGCCATTAATACCCAGTACTACCAAAAAAGCCCCCAACTTACTCTGCAGCACTGCAAAAAGAGAGTGATTTAGAGCAAAAGGGAAGGGGGCCTGTGCTCACAGGGCCTGTGCATGTTATGAAACTGCCCTTTGCAGCCTCCCAGCCACATCCTTGTCCTCTGCTGCCCAAGCACAGAATTCAGGGAAGAAAGCTGAAGGATGGCAAAAGATATGCGCAGCT
Source organism: Phainopepla nitens (assembly GCA_013400175.1). Lineage (NCBI taxonomy): Eukaryota > Metazoa > Chordata > Aves > Passeriformes > Bombycillidae > Phainopepla > Phainopepla nitens. The sequence continues at coordinate 528,708 of VXBQ01001252.1, read as the reverse complement.
TTTCCTGCAACCCAAACAACAGGACCTGAGAGGTAAGGGAAGCCTTATCTATTGGGTATTGACCCTTTCAAAGTAGATGAAGTGTTATGAAAAATGTGTGCAACACCTTCTTCAAACTGATGTTGGATATTTTTGGCTTATTTTTAAAAAATACTATATGGAAAAAAATCTCCATCTCTCTTCATATATTTAAATAGTGAGCTCTGAGTCATGTCTGCAGCTCTTCACCTTAAAAAGGAAGTGTTTAACAAAGTCACATAAAAATGTAGGATACTGGGAGGTGTTACTGATTGTGACAAAATCCTACTGAGTGTCAAGCCAATATGATATAACAAGAGAGTTGTACAGTTAAACACAGCCAAATAACCCCGAAGCAAAAGTAAAACAGGTTCGCAGAACGGAGCATGGCACAAATGAACACAAACAACAAATGCAGTAATGAAAGCCACACATGGAAGATCAAGAAAAGGGTCTCTTTCCCAGGTGCAGCATAGAAAGGAGGGGGCAGAAATGCTGTGCTGCAGCATCAAGCCAAGAGCCACCTGAGGGAGGGCACAGCATCTACCAAGGCCCTGGGTCAAGGCAAGAGGGTCCCATCTGGCCAAAATATTGATTCTGATAATCAAAATGTTATTTTCCAAGTCACTAAGAGAGATAATTCTTCACTTGAGAATACTGAGAATACCACCTGACAGCACCTTGGGATCATCTTCATCAAATCAAAACAAATACCTTCTCGGGCCAGGCAAGGTTTCCCTGTTGAGTTTGATGAGATCTAGTTATGACATGAACATCCAGGAAAAGGAATGCCATACTGATTGATAAGAGGGAATGGCTGAGAAACAAAACCCCAGATATTTTTAGAATGCATTACTTGGTGCTGAAGTGCTCAAAAAACCTGACTTTCTTTTACTTGTGTGAATTACTTTATCAAACTGCGATGGTTAATGCGATTGATTGATCAAAGCCATTGCTTCTGGTGAATGCTTCTGGCCATGCCACTGAGTAAGATGACATTGTTTTCACAGAAAAAGGAGACTTTCCACAATTACAGCCAAAACCTATACTGGAAGGGAACTGAGGCGTCTTGTCAGCAAAATACTCCTTTTTTTTTGGTTTAAAAAAAGGAAGTCTTACCAGCTACATTAATTAACATGCAATGAAGCTTGAATGGGTGCCAGAGGATATACAGTAGCACAGTGAACAGTCAGAAAACTCAGACAAGAACTTAGTGTTCCTGCCTCGTCATGCTTCTTTCCTCCACGTAGGTGGACAGACTGAAATGGGCTATGTGACCTCCTTCTGTCAGAAACCATTATTCATGTTATGCCACTAATGCCCCTGGCTAGTTCGGCTGCCAGATCTTACATTAGGAAAAAAAAGTCATCGGGTCCTTTTTCATCTCTCAGGACTGGTCACTGCCACGGGCCTTGAGATAAACCCATGCTCAGTGATGGACCAGCAGGGCCAGCCCTGGGGTCCTGATGGGAATTGCAAGGGGAATTGCAAAAGGAATCACAGCAAGGAGTGCACTGGGAAATGCAAGGGGAATCACAGTGGGAATCAGACTGGAAATTGCACTGGGAATCGCAATGGGAATCATAGTGAGAAGTGCAGTGGGAGATGCAGAGTGAATTGCAATCACAGTGGAAATTGAACTGGGAAATGTTCTGGGAATTGCATTGGAAATCACACTGAGAATTGCAAGGGAATTGCAATGGGAATTCCAGTGGGAGTTGCCCACCTGCAGCAGGGGAGCCCATAAAATTTCTTAGCATGGCTCTGAGCCTTTCCCACCTGAGGGCAGGGAGCAGCATATGACTTATTGCAGCATTGTTGGCCCTGAATTGGTGGAACTGGAGGGCAGCTGGCACCATGACGAGCCCCCATTGTTGCCAGGGCTGGCAAGCAGCAGGGTGGCTTTGGCCAGCACCAGGGAAGCTCTTTGAGCAGGGACCTGGAGATGCTGGGGGGCTGCCCTGTGGCAGCCACGCCACCCCGGGGAGATGGGGGACCCCTCAGCAGGTGGGCTGGCAGCTCTCCTCAGAACCCTGCTCATGGCCAGCCCTGCATGCCTGGCCCCACATTAGCTTCTGCCTGATCATCTGCATAAGAAATAAAAAATAATTTAAAATTCATGCTGGATACAGTTAAGCCTCCCATTAAGCACTGGATGTGTGGGAAGTGGGGTCAGGGCAGCCTTTTAAAAGGTGGTTGCACTGGTTGCACTACCTCTTGGTGAAGGTACATAGTCTGAGCAGGAGTCAAAAGCAGACTTTTCTCATGAGTGAGGATGTTTATGATGTGCTCTGGCATCTTATGAAATGAAATAGAGGCCTATGTGGAGGGAAGAGATAACTTTTGGTGCTGCAGCCGTCTAGGACAGCAGAGGACTCCTACCTTTGAGAGGCTAGCTTGCTCCCAGTGTTCCCAGCAAGGACATGTTTATCTTGTTTTCATTTGGGCTCTGAGTCAAGAAGGTAATAAAAAAATAACTCTTCTGAGTGTTCTTGCACTTTGTGTGTGTTTTTGCAGGAATTTACAGACACCTGAAAAGGATATTTGCAAAATGGCCTATGATCCTTTACCTGCGGTACACACAATAAATCTGCCACCCTAAGCACTGCCAGCCTCTTTGAATGAAAGGCTGCATTATAACAACACATGTGTATGGCTACAGGGCTGTATATCTTATTGGACCTCATACTCCAATCAACATTTAAAAATAAAAGGAAAGCAGTATGGAACTATCTACGCATGAATTCTCTTGCAGTGATTTGGCTCTCCCTTCTCCCTAGCCCCTTTCCATCCTGACTGATGCCTTTATTATACAAAGGACAATAATAAACATCTTACCTAAGCCAATGAACTTCTCTCATACATAAAAACCTCCCTGGAGGATACCAGGTATGACCAAGAGAAGAGTAATGACTTTTTTTCTCCATTTATTCCATGCTAATGAAATAACTGGTCATCAGACTGTAGGCTTGGATGTGATAGATTCCCAGTTTCTATCTGGATATCAAAACAGACTTAAATGGGAGAAGAAAACAGTTAGTATCTTTAAAAGGAAATATGTTGACAAGCACCGTAGGCTCAGGGTAGCACTACAGGAGTATCTTTTGATTAACTTTTTGATTAATTCTTTTGGTTCATCAGATGATCTGAAGAAGAATCCAGATACAGGGCTAGATCAACTTTAAATAATTTTTACTTGTTTTCCCTCACCAAAGTAAAAAGAAGAAAGGATAATTTTCAATTTCAGTGAAACAATCTAAAATATAACATGCTGATTTTTGTTCATTTTACAAAAGCTGAGGGAGTAAAAGCTGGATTCACAAAACTTCCTGCAAAATTTCCTTGTGCCCAGTTCAGCTCAGGGAGCAGTCAATATTTATTGGAACCCAATCTCACATCCACTGTCTGCCTGAGAGGATTCAGCCCATCCCCTAGGACTGCAATCCAACCACTGGGATCCATGTACTCCAGGATGAGCTCAGCCTTTTCTACTAAAGCCTTCTTTCATTAGTGATATGAATATTCATTAATTCAGAAAACAAAGCACTTTCTAACTCATTGGTTAGGCCCCTCTAAGAAGGAGAAGACCTTAGTAGGTTTTCCATGCAGCAGGTTCTCCATTAATAATAATAATCTTGTTGCTAACATGACCTTCACTATATAACTCAAAGTATGAATTTCTTCCAATTTTTCAACAAAATGAGCAGTACAGTGTGTCTGTTGTCCCCTTGGCTGGGTTGAGGTCCCTTTCATATCTCTTACTTTCTAAATCTGGCTATATATCTGATGATATAACATATACACACACAGCTATGATGATACTTCTATCACATGTATGCAGAGAAGCCCTGGATGCCCTGAAATCAAGTGCTGTAAAACTAAAGTGAAAGACAAAGAGAAGCCCCCAACATCTGATTTTGCTGATATTTTTTATTTGAGCACAATTTTGACATAATATTTTAATTCTAAAAACTAGTAAACCAATGAATATTGTGAATTGCCTAGAGAATTTTTTGAAACATTGAAACCATTTTCCTTGGAGATCACTGATGATTTTGTTTTGACTCTCCAAATATTTTGCATATTTTAGTATTTAAAATAATCGCCTCGTAGGGGGAGGCTTCAGCACAGCAAGAGGACTGACAATTGACCACAAATAGTTGTAGTTTTTCCAAATGTCTCAACATTTCCCTCTCTGAAAACTTGGTGGCAATAGTCAATGTTTCCTATGAAACAGTCTGCTTCAGACAAATTCTGCACATTGTGCCAAGAAACCATGCAACCAAATTTTTTAGCCAGCTGTCAAGGTCAGGCAGACTATTTCCCAGAAAAGTATGTGAAGGAAGAAATAAAAAAACCCCAATCATACAAGCAAATGCTGCTTGTATTGAGCTGTATCTTCACAAGGTTTGGCCACAGAACTGAAGAGACATCCCCATGTCCTGTCTGGGATTCTGGTGCAGCAAAGGGCTCACTGGCCCACCAGCTGAAGGAGTTACTGCAATTTGTACTTTCACACAGGGGTGAAAGCTGACAGGTGCCCTGCAGGGCTTCAGGGGGTTGCCTCAGGTCCCTGTGCAGAGGAGATCCCAGGGGAACACGCACCTCACCTCCAGCCTTTGCCCCTTGGTACACTGCTCTTACCCTGGCACTTGTCATTGTGGACAGTTGCAAACCTACTCTCTTTCTCCCTGCTGCCCCCCAGCCCTTTGCCCCCTCCTCTCCCTTCCCCTCCTCCCCCCATCTTGATTTTGAGACACACACCTCCAGATGGGACAGGTTTCATGCCCCTCTCCTTCCACACAGGGCCGTTTAAACCCTGTTCCTTAGACAATCTCTCCAAACTTTAGGGGATGAGGAAGCAGAAAGCAGGGGATGGGATGGGTGGTCCTTCAGTGCCGGCTGGGGGGATGCAGTGTGGGGGCTGGGCAGAGCACCCAGGGATGCTCCCAGACTTTGCCAGCACCTCGTTAATTTTCCTGCTTTGTTAAGAGAAGAGAAACAGCTGAAGAAACGTTTGCTGGAAAATAAAACAGATGAAGAGATTTCCAGCCTCCTCTCAGCTTCCCTGCAGGGTGAGACTGAATGCTGGGCCAAGAAGGCCAGCAGCATGGAGAGGGCTGCCTGTGTGCAGCCCCTGGGGAGGGAGCACTTCTGGGCTGGCCTTCCCAGCATGCGCTTCCCAGATGTGCTGCATCGGGCACGTCAGGATGGGGCTGATTTACTGCATCTGTACAGGCCATCTGCAGGGTAGGAGAGAGCCTGTGTGATAAACATCCCAGCCATGCCGGCCTCATGGCACGTGCACCACAGAGATGATTTATTTGCAAGGCAGTGGCCCTCTGTCCAGCATTTCTGGATATTCAGCAGAGACATAATGCCAGCTGGGCTGGTGGAAAAACATCCAAAATCCTCAATCCTATCTATGCAACATTTCCAGGCAGAAAAATAGCCATATGCGCAGGAAGCCACTGGAGCACTGCTGTCGCTTTCAGGCTGAAGGTGTATTGCTGAGACTCACTCCTGCAGCTCCTGCTTGCATAAATGGCTTGCTGAAACCACTGAGGAGCCTCACTGGGGTCCTTGACTGCCAGATTTACATCCCATGTGTTTTTTCTTTCCCGGCTCAAGGCATGCATAACTCACTAGCGAATGTGGCTTGACAATGGCAGACAGAGGAAACTGCTATGGGCCAGCTGTTATTCGGCATGACCTCTGCTTCCCACCCTAATTAGGATGAGGCAACACCCCAAAAAGTAAGGAAGCCAACAAAGCAATCCAGGGGATATATAGCAGACGGTGTTGTCTGTATGGATCCTTCATCCCACCCACAGCACTGAAAGGCTTTTTAAAGCAAGTGTTTTAAAATGCCGCAGGGTCCCAGCTCTGAGTGGCCGAGGATGTATTTCTATAATCGTTGGGTGGATGATTCACGGCTTTGCACTTACACCATTAAAGGTAGCATTAGCACCAGGACCCTTTATGCAGCAACATTAGTGAACGCTGAAAAACATTCCTCTGAAAGGGCTTTGTCACCTTCCCTTGGTCGTGAAACTGTCTCTTACACCAACCCCGTACATTTCAATTATCATACCCTGGCATTTCTACCTCTTTCACCAACTCATAAAAATCACAGCCAATAAACACAAATCACCACCTGAAGGAGTCGATGTATTCCTCCCGCTTTAATATACTTGCCCATACTTCAAACAAACCCAGAGAGATTTTCATATTGGTAGTGCCTATGCTGCCTAGTCCTAGGCAAGGATTAGCCATGTGTGCACTTGGAACAATCTGCTCTCAGTTTGCTTTAACACTGATTTTATCCCTCTAAATCACACTCAGCCATTTGACCTGACAGCAGACTAATACATGACCTGTTCCTGGGAAGGAGGGTGGGGAAGGGCAGGAGATTTTGCTCTTTTCTTGTTCAAATTGGAAGAGCCCTGCATCTTGCCAGGTGAGCTCTTTCCTCAGGAAAAAAACATAATTCCCCCTTTGTTTCCCAATGGTAGCTATATTGCTGTATTTCAAGATGGCAAGATAACAACAATGACTTCAAGGCTCCATAACAAAAAGCTTTACTGGGAACTACCAGGGGAGAGACAGGCACCACTGAAATACATGTAACCCTGCAAAAAAAGAGGGCAGCTAACTGGCAGGCACTAGTAACAGGAGAGGTAATGTAAATACCTCAGTGCCAGACCCATCATCAGCCTGGTTCTGTTTTTCAGGGGGTCTGGCAGGGTTTCCCGGGCATTAATGCAGCACTGATTTCACCTGCCTGCTGTGCTAGCAGGTGGGGAGGGATGGCAGGCAGGAGTCAGGGGAGCCCGGCAGAAGCACTGCCTCCCCAGCTGGATTTTTCTCACTCTGTCCCACCACTTTACTACTGGAGGGCTGGGATTTGGGCAATGCCAGTGCTGTGGAGCAGGAAAACAAAAGTAGCTTTTCATTCAGGGCTCTTGTGCAAAGCAGTGGCACTTTAAAACTTTCCAAGTGTTCCATGGGAGTTTAGCATGTGACACCCATTAAAGTCGGTATGAGTCATGTGGCAAACAACCCCAAACACTTTGAAGATATATGGCAATTTATGTTTTTCCGATGTCCTCAAAAAAAAAAAAAAAGGAAAGAAAAAAAGTTAAAAAAAAAAAAAGAAAGAAAGAAAACTATTGTGGTATTGTGGACTGGGACTTCAAGGACAGCTACTCCAAAGCAGTTCTCTTTCAATGTTTGCTCCTAGACATAAATCATGGCAGGAGGGAGTACAATCAGCCTGTTAGTTGGTGATGGCACAAAAATGGCTGGGCAAGGGAGAAAAATAGGTGTGAAAAAGAAATGCTGGTGAAAATTACATATTGATTACTTAAGCCTTGTACTAAAGCACTGACTGGAAAGAAACCCAGGTGAATTTCAATTCAATGCAATACAAAAGCTTTCCATGGAAAAGCTGAAGTGTTTAACAGAAACTGGAGGGAAGGTGTGCTCCTAGGTTTGCATCGGTGCCAAACATTTCTGGAAAGATGGGTAATCAGGGGAGCTGAAGGCATGTGAGTCTCACTGCCCCCTTCCAGATGGTCAGATTTAGCAGGGCCACTTAGCTTTGGTGCCACGTTTGGGACTGGTGGTCCCACTGCATTCTCATCCCTTCAATAAGGATGAAACCCAGCCCATGCTGTGTGGCTAAATGAGAGCTCACCTTTTCACCAGTTCAGGCTTGAGGTTCAACTTGAAATTGTCAGGAATATGTTCCTTCTGTCACTGGTGCGCTAAGGGACAATGCCTCAGTCAGAAGAGTGCCTGGGATATCCCCTGCCCATATCCCATGCTGCAAAATCCTCTGCAGAGCCATAAATCCTGTCCTCCAGCTCTGCTGCTGGAGTGCCTGGAGAGGCTGGCAGGCAATGGTGCTGTCCCCTCTGTGACACGCTGCTACGGACCAGCACTCCCAGGTGGACATCACCTATGTGACCTCAGCCTCCACATCCTGGCACACCTCAAGAAATTGACCTCATAGCGCTTCTTGAAAAAAAAAAAAAATTTTTTTTGCGTCTTGCTGGCCCCTACAGAGCCACCATAAAAGGAGATGAAGGATTTATCACTGCAGCGGCAGAATGGCAATTCAGTGTGCATTAAATAACTACAATAGAAGGAGACAGGATTTGTTTTGATGAATAGTAAGTAGAACAAATGAAAAATTCACTTTCCAGTGAGAACTATGCACTGACTGATGCTAGATTTTGTGGATAAATGGGGAAAAATGTAGGAGTGAGACATTTTTGATACTTTCTTGATATTTTGCATTGACAGTTTCAGAATAAATTGTTTCAATGCAATATTTTGAGAGGATGTTTTTATTCTACAATACACTTGAATTGAGAAATAATGAAAAAATATGTTATCCTGAACCAAAGTGTGGGGTTTTTTTTCTTTTTTTTTTTAAATTTAGTTACTGAACTATTGAAAAAATAATCATTTCAGGTAAGGCTGAGCAAAATCAAGGTTGATAAGAGGCCTGATAATGTGACTGCCATTCACTCATGTCCCTGCCTGGCATATAAAACATTTTCAGGAAATTAAAACCTCCATGATAGTGTAAATGGAATATTGCCTCTCTGTACTCACCTCTTCTAACATTTATTTTTCATTTTATCCTTGTTTGTCCTTGTCTCACTTTTCATCTTGTGTGGGATTCTTTTATAAAAGATATTTTGTTCCCAGGCAGAAAGCACAAGGAAGGTGAGAGGCAGCATCCAAGAGAAAATGCAGTGCTGCACTATAGCAAATTTGCCAGGATTAAATTTGCTGTAGTTTTCTTGGCTAGCAAAATGCATTTGTTCAGAAAGTAAATGCAGCTACCTGAGGCTTTGATGTAACCTCTACCTTTACTTCCAGAGCAGAGGAATTCAAGAGGCAAAAATCAAGACAGGCCCACTTGTATTTTCCCATCCCAGTTACACATCTCTGCACATCGAACTTCCCAACTATTTCCATGACAACAGATTACAGACTGACACTTTTTTCCTCCATTGGCAGTGAATTTTTAAACCAGGGATTTATGAAGTATCATTGTTAAGAGATGCATCAGGATAGGGGAGATATGCTATGCGTTTCTGGAATAACTCACGCGCGGCTGTCAGGAGTGCTGGCGTGCTCTGTGCAACACCATGGTTAACATTCACACATGAATATCACCTGCTCCTGCTGGAGCCCCAGTAAGTGGTGAGCAGATCCAGCGTGCTGTAAATCACTCACTATATCCTTGCTTTTATGCTCTTGTAGTGTTATTGCTTTCCTTTAGGTGCTAGCTGTTGTCACCAAACCAATTAAAAGTTTACTTATCACCCCTGGGTAGGGAACATGTGTGTACTCACCTCCCTTCCCAATGCTGGGATGTGGGGTAGGCTGTAGGGATCATCTCCAGCCCAGTCCCAGCAGTAGAGTTTACAGCCTCTTCCCCTGAGGCTGGGTGCTGGGCTGCTATGTGGGTGTCTTGGGGCTACTCCAGAATCCAAATTATTCCCAGAGCTCCTTTCCAGCTCTTGCCACCATGAACATAGAATTTTAGAATATCCTGAGTTGGAAGGGACTCAAAAGGATCACCAAAGTCCTGGCCCAGCATAGCTTGTCCCCAAGAGTCACACCATGTTCCTGAGAGCATTGTCCAAAACTTCTTGAACTTCTCGAACTTCTTGAACTTCTCCAGGTTTGGTACTGCCTGACCACCTACCTGTTCTAATGCCCAGCCATCCTCTGGGTGAAAAACCTTTTCCTGATATCCGACCTAAACCTGCCCTGACACAGCTTCATGCTGTTCCCTTGGGTTCTATCACTGGTCACCAGGGAGATCAGTACCTGAAGTAAGCAGGAAGCAAAGAGCAGCAAGGAAATGAAGAGCAGCAACTGGAAATCAGTCCTAAAGACTCCCAATAAGCAGAGCTGTGGCCCTGACAGTAAAGTCCCATCATGACACAGGAGAGCCCCAGGACACTGAAAGCCCAGAGATGGAAGGATTAAGGTGCCATTAGCCTGGCACATTTCCACAAGGCCCCTTGGTTCCAGCTCACCTATGCAGAAAAACAGTTCAAAGCATGAAGAGAGGGTTCCTTGGAAGAAAAAGAGCCTCCTTTAAAAGCCCTGGGTTGATTTGTAGTTCAGCAAGTTCATAAGAATGATTGTTCAAAGCAGAAGGAAAGGTTAACGTGCAAATGCTTCACCCCTGAAAACTAAGGTACAGCTCCTGATTATGTCACAAGTAAAAGATTAGATTTTTTCTAATATGGAGAAATATTAATAAGACCTTTAATGAGTCCATAAAAACATTAGAATAGCTTTAGTCACTTTCTTTTGGTAACTATTAGGCTTGTACATTTTCTTAATGGAAGTACAGAGCAAGAAAAGTGCTTCCTTATGAAGAAAAACGAGGAAATGGCTGCTAAAAGTGGAATACTCAAGGATGTGAAAATGTGGCTGCCTCCTCCATCCGTGTGAAGAAATGTGAAAGAGAGTCAGGGGAGGCGAAGGAGGCTTGAAGAAGAAGGGCACAGCTGAGACATGTCCATAACACTTTGGGGGGATTACTGGGTGTTTCTGCATTACAATTTTTCCTTTGAAAAGTGAAAAACTTTACATTTTTGTAGGATTTTCTCTTGACAATGAATGCTTCTTAGTTTTTCTAGGTCTACTTCTATCTTATTACACTAATGTTAGCAATGCAGATTCTGTCATCAGAATCAAATATGAGACAAAGGTAACAATCTTACTGCTAAAATCAAAGGATTTTTTTTTTTAACACTGTCACAGCCTTCTTTGGAAAGAGATCATTAAGTCTAGAAATATCACATTAAGGAAGATCCTTTAAATTGATTTTTGCAGCTTTCCTCCTCCCTTATTTTTAAATTCTTTTTAAAGTGCATTTAACAATGCTGACTAATAAGTGAGGATGCAGTTCCTGTGTTGACACAGCACTCATCTACATGGCTGTTGATACTTATTTGCCTGATACTCTCTCCTCCTGCTGTCCCTGCTATCTGCAAACCTCTTCAGCAGAAAGGCTGCATGAAGCATTTCTGAGCCTTATCCACTCTCCTGAAGCAGCTCTTACAACTCACTCCCCATGCAAAGAGGGGCATGGGCAAGCGAAGGCTGTCTGCCACAGGAGCCAGGGGCAAAGCACTGCACTCCTGGGACAATTTGGGTGCCAGCAGGGAGTACCCAGGCTGTCCAGGTCCCCTGGATGTCCATCTGGGAGGACAACAGAAGAACCAACATGACCCAGGGGCAAAACACCAGTCTCACTAGCAGCTCAACAACACAGGAGGAAATATCATCAGTTCTCTTCCTTGCACCTTAGGAAAGATACTGGCAGCGTTTCACAGCACTCTGGAGACACATTGACATTTCCAGATCTGCGATTCAATTGTCACCTGAGCCCTTTCCACAGGGTACCAGGTGCTTTTGCTAAGCATTGCTGTTGAGTCTGAGCTATATATCCATAGCAGAGGTGCCTACCAGTTTCCAGGGCATTTTCCCAGCCCAAAGCCTCCTGCAGTGGCCCAGTCAAACACAGGGAGCTGCACAGTGCCCAGGAAGCATAGCACATCACATGACAGCCATAACAGACCCATGTGCTCCATGGTCAGGATTGGAGGGATGTTCATGGGAGACAAGCAGGGATCAGTGACTCTTATGAAACTAAGAAAAAAAGCAAGAGCAGAACCAGTCAAGACCTCCGAGACAGGTCTGTGCTGCTGCTCCCCAGCTCAGCTGTCCCCATTCTCTGAGCACCTCAGTTCCACAGGTCCCAGCGCTCTCTGGCTCAGCCTGCCAGAGGGACAGGAGTGGGGTCCAGGGATGCACTGCATGACAGAGGTGACCATGCTCAAGGCAAAAAAGGGCAAACAAGGTGACACAGCTGCCCTGAGCACACAGGTGCTTTCTGAGGTCAGTCACACCAAGCAAGTGTACATGTGCTGGTGTGTCCTGTGGTGTTGGACACTCTCCATGGCAGCGCCAGCCCCAGGATGCAGGAGCCAGCAGCACCCAGCAGCAGCAAGAGCACCTCACATACGCACAGAGCTCTCAATTCATGTGCACATCTCCTAGAGAAAGCTGCAGCTTCACTGGCAAGGCTGACCAGCCTCTCCCTCCCAAATGTTCACTGTTTCCATCCATTACATGAGTTATTTAAGTAATGGGAGTGGTAGCACAGACATTCAGCCCTGCACAACACCCCAGCTGAGACTGTAGTGCTATGTGTGGCCCAGGATACTATGAAAGCCACATTTCTCTATGAAATCTCATTTTCTACACATATCCAGAAATCAGGGATATTACATCCCTGCATGTATTTGTAGTGTTGTCCCTTCCCTACACTCTGTCCCAGGAATTAGCGGTGTGGGCTGCCTAAAGAGTGGGGTACAACCCTTCCCTGTTGCTTTTGCCTGTTGCTCATGCTTCCAAAGCTGACCATGTCCCATCCAGCCCAACAGAAATGGGTGGGAGGGTGTCCAGCAAGATCTTTGAGCAAACACCCAGCTCTGCCAACACTTTCCAAGGGTCCTGACTTCACAGAGGGGCAGAGCCTGGCATTGGGCACTGTCGGTGGCGCTCAGCTCAGATGTTCTACTTGCTACAACAAAGCCACCCTTGCTTCCTCACATTTGCTGTGCAGAGGTCACGTGAATGTGTAAGACCGTGCCATGTTCAAGACTCCAAACATGTCAGCCTGCCTCCCCCTGCAGCATCCTCTGCCCTCTCGAGACAGCCCAGAACCCTGTGCCAAGGATGGTGGGCAGTGAGGCACTCAGGCCTTGCAAAGTGCAGCACCTGCAGATCTATTAAACTTTGGCCCTGGGTCCATGCAGAGATGTAAGATAAGCTCAGCATGCTGCAAACAATTACAGGGAGGTGGAGCAGAGACAAGCACTGCTCGGCTCTGTAGCAGTCAGCAAGCAGATGGCTCTCTCAGCTTGCTTCCAAACAGAGCTCCAAGGCACACAGGAAGGCCAAAACCCATCCACTTTTCTGAGAGCTGGGCTCTGAAAACCTGTGCTTTATGCACTACTGTAGTATAAATCTTACACTTGCTCACTTTCCCACTTCCACACCCCTAAGCAGAGCTGAGGCAGGTCCCTGCAGCCCCCTGGTACACAGAGCCCAGCTAACACATCTCATCTGCAGCAGTGAATCAGCAAAATCCATCAGTATTTCCCAGCAGGATTTTGGCACCTGCTCACAGAGTGAGTCGACAGCCGAACCTGTTATTCCCCACTGCAATAATAATAAGCTTGCGTTTTCACAATGCTTTTCAGTGGAAAGTTTCCCAAAGCATTTCACAAACAGCATGAAGCATAGAAAAAGGGATTGTTCCTGCCAAAACCTGAAGCACAGCCATTCTGTTCTGGAAAACAACAACTGCTAAATAATGGAGAGAAACAACACAGAGCTTTTTAGGAAGCAAAAACAAATGGCTGGAGCAGTGTAGAAAGACATCCTGGAAACCTAACTACTATTAATTAAAAAAAAAAAAAAGCTGCAGATATGTAACTGTCTCAGCTTTAATTTTCATTTCAAAAGGCTTCCTTTTGTTATTTGTGTGCCAGTCATAACCAGGCTCCTGTTTCTTTGGAAGACAACCAGCAATCCAATTTCTGCCTTTATTGAAAATAATCCCAGTGTTGAAGAACATTTAGATCACTTAGATGTCCTCCAGTCAGCAGAACAGGCAGGGTCTGACAGAGGTACAGAAGGGGGTTGCTCGGGTAATTTCAGAAGCCATAGCAATTATCTTTGAGTGCTTACACAGTAACAGGGAAATCTCAAAGGCACAGCAGGGATTGGGTCCAGGTTAAGGTCTCCACATCAGAGCTGGGTGCCCAGATTTCCATTAGTGAAGATCCAGTCAGTGGGGGTGGGGAGGAATGTGCCTCATTGTAAAGGAGACAGCATGGGCAGCTCAGATGAATTCCTCTCCAGATTATGCACTGTAGTTTAAACTTGGATACTTTGTGCCAATTTGGACTCCCTGGGTTGTCCTGAGGCTGACATAGGAGACGTGGCCAAGGGTGCCTTTTTGGAGTGGCAGCAGGAGGGGAGGTCTAGACCTCGTGCATCTTGGGGACATGGCACAGCTCTGTTTACCAAACTCCCTCCCACCCTGGATCCCTCTCACCTGCAACGGGAGAGCAGAAGCCTCGTGCCCACGCAGGTACCAAGGTGTGCACACCTACAGTTCCCTGCCTCTGGCTCAATCTGCCTTCTGGCCCTCAGAGCACTGTACATGAAAGGCCCTGTCAGCAGGAAGGGGCAAGGAATAGCCAAACTTCAAATGCTCATGTGTGCTTGACAGCTTAAGCTCCAAGTAGATAATCACAGTGGTCTCACATACACTTGGTGCCTACAGAACAGGGACCCGATGAGACACGGTGGAACAGAAATTGCTGAAAATACTGCTGGGTTTGCAAGCAATGCCTTCAAATCAAGTAGAAAGCATTCAATCAGCTTATCATTATATATTTTCCAGTGAATTTAATTTCAATAGTGTCTCACTGCACCTTGCAGGGATTGTTGATTTTTTTTTCTTTTTTTAGGAAGAAATGCTGCACCTGGATCTTTAACACTCCAGGAAGAGCCATGTGAGAACACATATTAAATGCATTTTTGCATTTCCTAGAGATTATCAGATTATGGTTATCAAATCATGGGTTATGATTTAATTACTTTTCATTATCTGACCTGCAAAGTTCTCAGACCTGAGAAACCTACTCCTTCAAAGGGTCCAAAAAAAAAATTGTTAAAAAATAGTATCCTCTGTAAGCATTTCTATAAGCCCTTCTGAAAGAAATCCCTTGCACATCCCCTGTGCTACAAAAAGAGCAAATTTTATTGTTCAAGAAAAAACCAGCATTATTTTTCTAAAATAAAATTCCAAGTTCCATTCAGAGGCAGGAATGCTATCCTGAAATGCAGAAGGAGGTTTTCATACTTTTGTGTACATTTTTCTTATTTCAACAAGACCTCGCCTTTAACATGGCACTTGATAAAGTACCTGGGAAAAGCTGTTTAATTACTGACAAAATGTCAAAGTACGTTTCTGCAAAACAAAGAGATTTACAATGAAATAACAAAGAGGTTTACAAATTAGCTTTTGTTTAAAATTTTTTATTAACATGTTCAAATATTTAAACTAATCCCGGGGAAGAAGGGGAACAGAGATTACCAAATTAATTGATTGGCTTAAAACAAAGACTACACTGAAAAAAATCCCCATCACATGCTGCCTTGTATGTCTGCTTAAGTTGTGTAAATAATTGCACATGCAATCGGCCTAAACACTACCAACCAATAGCAACAGTGGAAGAGCAGGATCCCTCAGAGATACTGGTTTGAGATGACATCTCTTTTGCAAACTGCCTGTTTTTCATTTTGTAGAATCGTATGAAGGTAGGCTTAGCTTAAATCTCAGGAGGTGAGCTAATTTCAAACCATCCTCCTGTCCTCAGGCTGGAGTGAATATCCATTACTAAGAGATAGGTGTCTTGTGTAGCCCTAAACCACTCCACAGTCAGTCTCAGTATCCCCTGCCAATTCTGAACAATCATTACATTTAACCTAAATCTCTCATGTTGCAACTTAAGCTGATAATTTCTTGTCTTGCCTTTGGTCATGATGAAGAAATGAGCAACATCCGACTTACACAAGTTTATACACATTTTAAGACATTCAAGATTCCTGTCTTTTCTTCAGTATTCATTCTCAGGAAACAAATTACTCAGTCCTTCCCTCCTTCCCTTTCATCCATCCCTCCCTTTCAGCCATCCATCAATTCACCCACCTACCCACCCATGCTGAATTTCCCAGATGTCTCACAGCTGTATTTTTTGCTCTTTGTTTTTTCTGTAATGCATCTATCTTTCTTTACCTGAATCTCCCAGGCCTGGAAACAGCTGAGGTCTTGCCACAGTCAGGTAGAAAGCTATAATGGTCTCTTCTGTCCTGTGTTAACAAGACACAGGACAGGGATTGTTGCAGCCAAGGAGCATCACTTGCTAATGCTTAGATCACTTATCAATAATTCAATTTGTTTTCATTTGATATTAGAAACTGCAGGTTTCTTCTTCAGGTGTGATATTTTTCATTGTCTTTGTTCAGTGCTATCTATTGATTTAAAGTAAGTTTGTTAACCAGATATGTATGTCCTTTTCAAGGGCACCATTTAGCTCATGTCTCCCTAATATTCTTGAGTGCAGCATGTAGAAATACAGGAAAAACTGTAAATTTGACATCTACTACAGCTATTGTGCATTTGCTTTGCCAGGCAGCCTGTCAAAGGAAGCCATCAGGTGGCTTTCATGTGGTTCATTTTGAAGAGAGGTAGGATGGCTTGCCATTAATCCCCTACTTTATTCTAGCATCATGAAGTGCTCCAAAGGAAAACTTTGTGTGTTGGCTTTAAGGGCACTCATGAACAATGATGAAGAGCTGGGTTTGTTAAGCCCTTGTTCTCAATCAGCAAGGTTGAGGATCTTAATGCTGTTTTCCTACACTGAGGATAGACACTGCCATGTTGAGGCTCTTGGCTGTTTTGGAGGAGTGACTGACTGTTGTTTTCCTTCAGAGATAGTCCGTCATGCTCTCCTAACTCCATGGTAACAGAAAGGTCAGGACTGGGCAAGGCACAGTGAGGTCAGACATCTTCCCTGTGTGCTAGCTGGAAGAAACATGTACCTCCATCTTTTTTTTCTCCATTTATTGTATGTCTGGCTGCCCACTCTGCATTTCTAGTGCTTCCCTTTTCAATCCTTTGTTCACCATTCACCTTACAGGAACAGCCTGGTTTCTGCTTTGTGGCTGAAGGTGGCCACTGCTTAGTATCTGGATGCCTGGGGTACTTTATAGTACTACAGAACCCTGCATAACACAAACACTTGTTTGACAATCTTGTGAGGCCCACTTCAAGTACCTTGAAGAGATTAATTCTGGAAATAAAAAAGTGTAAAAAAACCTTAATCCAGAAGCATGGGAATACAATGATGCTTTGGCAAAGAATCACACAAGCACATCTGGGAAAAGCAAAGTCCTAGGCAAGATTAATACTTGCACATTGTGTACCTACTGTAATTTCAAATGGTTTACAATGTTTTGACTCAGGTGGATTTTTTGCAAAAGATAGGGCTTTAAAAAGTGATTCCTGAAGAGAGTCGGCTGGGTTATCCATGTCTCCTTCTGCTGAGTTTTGATGCCTTGGACCTTGTAAGACTATCAAAATTTGGGTGTATGTGTATCTGAGATGGCAGCTATAATAAATATCAGGAAGCAGTTTTACATCTTTTGGGAAGGGCAGGAATGATAAAATGAGTCTTTAGCTCAAGTGTCTAAGGAGAAGTGTAATTCTTTTATCACCTTCTCAAGGTCATTGTAATCCTCAGAGTTTTCAGCTTAACCCATTAAATTTCAAATTAAGTTTTCTTTGGTTTAGATTTTAAAATCCACTCTCTGAGGAAGAAAACATTCACCAAGTACTCAAAACCAGAGGCAAGCACTGAAGTATAGCTTTGTATTGCAGTCTTATAGGACTCAAATCTGTTTTCTGTTGAATTCAAGCAAGAATTGAATCCCGATCATACAAAATAAAGGACTGTGAATTGTGGGCTTTTCATTGTTGTCAAGCAGCTGGACTTTAGCAGGCTCAAGGGCAGTGTTTGCTTGCACTGTGGTGGTGAGGCATTAGATGGAAGAGCTTGCTGCTCCAGCAGGGCAGGGAATTACCCCACCCAACCCATTAGATTGGAGATGTATATTTCAAATGAACTTTCTCATCACCTGCCTTCTTCCCCTCCCCTGAAGTAGATAGCCATTTAAGCATAAAAAATAATGTAAGAGAAACATTATGATTTAACCCCTGGAGGCACTTACCTTCCCATATGGTATAAAGTGCCTTGGCAGTCACTTAGACTAAACAGCCACTAAAACAGGCCATGTGAATCCTAGTCTTTTTGCTTTCTTTTGCACTTCCAATTAAAAACCTGATGGGATTCCACAGCCTGATAAATTTTAATGGATCCTTTCCACTGACTCTATAGGCTCAAGACAGACCAACCCATCCCACTCAGATGGCACACAACACCTTGAGCTGGAGCCACCAGACAGTTGTTCTCTATAGAGTGGCCAGTGGGGTTTAGGATCATACCTCCTGAGTGCTAGAGGTGATTTGCCTCTCCAGAGAACCTGCAGAAGCAAAGACAGGATAGTGTGGGTGGTGCCTGGGATATGAGAGCCCAAAGTTCAGGGCCTCGCTTCACTTGATTCAAACAAGACGCTTGGAACAAAAGATGCATCTGTGCTGTGCTGTGGAGAGTCCCTGCCCAACAGGATCTACCTGACTGCCAGAAAGGGCAGGGTTTCGCAGCTGTGTCAATAGAAAGCTGCACCCAAACTGCTGACCCTGCTGGGCAGCAGGGCTTGCCAAGGTAGGCACATCAAACGAGCTTGTATTTGAGAGAAAGGTGTGCCCATGGTGGCGTTTCAGGCTGACACGGTCTAACTTACCCTCAGCCGCAGCAAGAAGCTCCACTCCTACCTAAACATTAGTGTTTGTTATCAGCTGAGATTCCATAGAGGCGGTAGGACCCCAGCTGGTGGCCCAGAAGAGCACAGGTCACCCATAGATGTGTTGCCACATCTGCCAGTTTGTGGATGAAACTTGTTGAGACACTCATGGTTAGGCAACTATACCAAGCCCTGATTGATTGCAAATGGTACCTTAACTGTCCAGCTCACTTAGATCTGTGTGACAATTTCAAATGAATCGTACCCACTGTCTCCATAGGTAGTTTGGATTAGCCCCTTTAGGCTGGCTTTGGTACACTCTATGGCTCACTCCATCATTAGCTCACTCCATCATATCAGCTAGAAATTATCTCAGTTTCCCAGGCCATTGCTCTGAACAGGCCTTTGGCTGTCTTGGAGCCCCTCCACAGTCTGGGCAGAAATTCCCCCTCAGAAGTGGCAGGCTTCACCTCTAGAACTTTTGTTTCAACAAAGTAACATGTTGGAAAACTACCGTCTGGATTTCTCTGAAGGTCTTTGAGAGTGACACTGATTTTTTAGACATTACTTCCCATGCTGAGGTTGCTATCAGGACCAGACCTCCCTCCCTCAATTGCTCCCTTCACTATGTTGTTTTGGAAGGACACAGGAGCTGGCTACAGGCTCGGGGTTTAGTCTCTTCAGCAGCCCCTTGGTATCTCCTGTAGGGTAGGGGGCAGTGTGGGGAGGGAAGGCAGAGACACTGGCTGCTTCAGTGGTCAGGGGCCTCCTGGAGAACTGAGAGGGAGGATTGAGCAGAGCACACAGCCAAGGGACGTGTTTGAACGAGAGCTACTCAGAAGGAATGATTCTCATACCAGCATCCTTACTAAAACACCCAAGGAGCTTGCACTGTCCTTTTGGCTGTAACCTGAGTGTTAGCATTGTTGTCTGCTAATGAACTGTACCTTTTTTAATCTTGCAGATGCTCAGATATTTAAAGCTGCTCCTTGAACTGCTCCTGGATGAATAGGTTGGTGAGTGGTTACTTCCCTAGCACTTTACATTCCTTGGAAACCAATTATTTTTATTTCAGAAGCTGTGAATCCTAGAAAGCCTGTCCCTAACTCAGAAATGTAGCTGAAAGCATAAGTACTCTAAATTAGGAGCACGATAATCTAATTGATTAGTTTTACAAAAATATGAGCTCCAAATTGAAGCAGGGTTTCATCGCCTTGACTACTTTAAAGCATGAGTGTTTCCTTTTTAACATTGCTTCTCAATAAATATTCTTTTTAATGAATTCCATTGATGTCTTGTACATTGCTAAATTTTTATCCCACTATGCTGAGACATTTTTGCTTTTCTCCTTGAGAGGTTTACATGGGTATTCAAGATACTTGATCATCAAGAAGGGTGATTTGGGAGGCCTGATCTAATGGACAGGGCACAAGCCTGGGACAGTAAAGACCCAGGTGGTAATCTCCATTCTGTGACCTTGGGCAAACCATTTCATCTTCCTGCGTTTCCCTCCTACCTTTTATCTTTGTTTAACACTCTTAATTAAGCCAGAGTGCTACAGATAATACTGATAATAACCAATTCTTCCCTTTCATGAATTAGACATGCTCCTCTTAAAATGCCGTAGAGGTTGGACTGTGGTGAATATGTGCAATTACTTTTAGTGAAGATAGTGGCTGTTGCACACAACCTCCCTAGATTCACATGAGCATCTGGATTAATTATATCCTGTCTTCAGTAATCCTCTGGAGAATGAAAATAATGAAGGGTAAATACCTTTTATTAATACAATTACGGAGTATAATATGAAAAAAGCTGAATACATCATACATTTCACTAACTACTTAATGGAGGACACAACCAGAACAAACACCCTGTCCTCGGACATACTCCATGCTGAGTTTCAGCTGATGGGCCTTCTGGCAGGGAGGTAGAGCTGCCAAGCCTCCCACGTATCAGCAGGAGACACGACCTGGTAGTAAACGATGGCCCTGTGACACTGAGATGTGCTCTGGGAGCTGCAGCTGTGCCAAGAGAGGTTGTCCCTCTCCTGCTCTGATGCTGCAGATGATGGGGGGACTGGGGTCCATGAAGTCTCCACGAGCAGCCACAGCAGGCTGCATATTTTGGAGGAAAGGAGGCAACTGCCAGGCTACTGAGCCACTGTTCACTGGCCAAGGATGTGTCTGTGAAAGTCACTCAGCCATGATTAGGAAAGTAAAACTTTCAACAGAAAATAATACCCTAGCTAAGCACTCTTACTGGCTAAAGTAAACGGGGACATCTTTGTATTGAAAAAAAAGAAAAATCAGCAGGAGAAATCTAACCTGTAAAAGCCATCTGGATGCACACAGTGGAAAATGGATCATGATGGTCTGAGTGCGGGAGGATGTGATGAAAGGTATATCTGCTTTCAAACAGATAAAGTAGATAAAATGTAAAAAAACTAGAGCCCTCCATATGCAGCACCAGTTAAAGTGTTCAGTTAAAGATCACAGCAGCGGGGCACTCAAGCCCTCAGAGGCCCCAGCAATGTTAACACAGCCGCCCTGCAGAACCACACCATGAGTGGTCAGGGTGGTCTCTCCCTCTGCCCACTCTCAGACAGACAGCACACCGTGCATGGTTATCACTCGGGAATAGATGTAGGAGTACTTTAAGGAGCCGCTTTCGTAGAGCATTGTTATGCAGGAAAGAATCGGAAAAAACGAGGCCGTGTCTTCACGGCAGGCTCTGGAGCAGAGGGACAGTACTGCCCTCTGTCCCGAGCCGGCGCTGCCCTGCCTTCATTCATGGAGTACAATTCGCTGCACACACTTCACTAGGATGTATGCCTTACAGTATTTTAAGGAATGGCTAAAATTTCACCCTCAAATGAATCCTTAGGACATAATAAGTTTTTCAGATTACAAAATAAGCTCTGTGTGATTCTCATCTTTCTGGAAGAAAAATTAATGTATTTTGCAAATTGGTGGGGAGTGTCTTTTTTTCCTCCCTCTCAGCTCATTTATTGCTAGAGCTTAAAGCCCTGCAAGGTGAGAAATACACACTTACTATCTAAAGGGGCAATTGAACAAGAGGGTTAGGCTAGACAAACCCAGAGGTTCTGTGGAACCTTGGCTGTCCCATGGTTCTGTGAAGAAGTGCACAGTCTTGCTGTCAAATAAGTCCAACAGCTTTGCTATCCAAATACAGCTATTTCCACATCAGCGTGGCACATCAGAAACCTAGTCCTGTCATCTCTGGGGAAAATGTGAGGTATCTCTACCACGGAACCTGTTGTGCTGTCTTTTTTTTCTTTTTCTTGTCTTCCTATTAGCTGAGCAGGAATTAAAGAAAAAAGAATTAGCTTCAAACCAGATTGGTCTTAAATTCTTTATAAGGAAATCACACAGACCTTCAAAGTTAGGCAGACATGTCAAGCTCCAGCCATTGCAATGCATGCAAATATTTTATACCCTGAGTACTGCATGTAGCAATGGGACTTCTGGCTTTTATTTTTTAAGAAGCACATGTTCCCCCATCTCTGCATTGTTATAAACCGTCCATGTCCATGTAATTTTTATTTTCCGCTCAATTAAGTAAAACGTATTCCCCAGCAAAATATTCAGAGTGTTTTGCCTGATAACTCCTTACAGAGGCAATCACAGCCTTCTGAGATGGGGGAGGAGGAGTGTGCATGCACGGCTTCATCTCCCTCTGCAGCAGACAGGGCTGCCTGGTGCTACTCCTCAGCTGTCTGCTTCCCAGCCCAGCCCACCTCTGGGCATCCAGCCCCTTCCAGTCATCCCTCCTGGTCTCTGTAGCTGTTCAACATGAAATTTCCAGGTATCTCATTCTCTAAATGCCTGAGGTCGACATGACCCTCAGGGGCAAGTCTCTTCCCTGCTGGGAAGGTAATGCATGTTCACACACTATCATTTTCTTCCTTTGCCTGTGCTGCTATCCTCATCAAACACAAGCACACACACACACACATGTGAAGCTTTTAAAAGCAAAGTCAAGAATGAGCCCTGCATTTGTGTCAAAGAACATAAAATACTCCTGGTTTAAAAAACTATCAAAAGTATTATTAAACTGAACTGCATATGCATCAAGGAACAACTAAGGTACCCAAATAATCCTAATTCTTAATGTGCTGAGAGACAACCATCTCTGATTTTGTGTACAGACTGCTGAAAATACACACCACAAAACTTTAGGTCTGTTTTTGTTTACATATATACATGAATATATATGTCTAGTCTACAGTACTAAATGTAGTGCTCTGTAGTCATGCCAACCTTTGTATTTTTCATGTAAGTACTATTATTTTATAGAACAGATCTGGACCCATGAGATCTGTACATAGGAGAGCAGAGCTGGCAATAGGTCGAATGGCACTGGGTAGTTCCCAGGAACAGGCCAGGTGCTTGGCAGACTGGAGCAGCAGATGAGAGGAAAAGAAAGTAGTACCTGCCTCCTGGGGGGTGGGTGTGAGGCTTTAAGCCACTGTCTTGCCTCATGAACAAGTGCCACGAGTCCATGCATCCTTGTAATGTTTCTGAATGCTCCAGCAACCTCTACCTCTTCGATCTGAACAACCAGAGCACGGCAAACTGCACATACAGCTTCAAGGAGGCTGTGTCTGAAACAATTTTCAGAGTCAAGGCAGAGAGAACAGATTCAAAATGACAGAGGAGATAAAGAAAAGGAATCTGAAGGGTAAGGGTGAGGTAACAGCATATCAGACTCAGGTTCAAACCCTTGTCCTCCATATGAATGAGGTGTCAGGTCTGCAGTCATCTGCCCCTGTGCCTGAAGCCGAATGCACCTCCTGCCTTCATTGCTAACCCCCACAAAGACATTTTGGCCTTGTCCTGTGGTGACAAAGCCCTGCTGCACTGGTGCTATAGAATGTAAGAGGGCTATGCCCAGAGATCCAGGTTCTTGGACTCCCATGTTGCAAAACCCTTCTACCACTATGCAGAAGGTCAAACACACCCCACTGCCTGTGCAGCCTCACAGAGCTGATGTGAAAGCACAGAAAGACTTTATACCAAAGACACAAGAGGAGAAGACTTACCCTGTGTCCAAGGGAAGGCTGTTCTGTGCATTGCAGCAGTACCTGGAGGCTTCCATGGCTTGTAAGGAAGCCCTGTGCAGCTACACAGCTGGTGCCTGCAGGAACAGGCTCTGGACTTTCTGATGACCATTTCTTACCCAGGTTTGCCTTACTGAAGAATGACCAAAACCTCCCTCTTCTACTTCCTAGCTCAGCATCAACTGAACTGTGCTCCCTCCACCTCCAAACCTTGGCCTCATATGCCATTTAAGACCCCATGTGCTCACATTCTAAGTTTCCAGGATTCCTTCTCATAGATGTTTTGTTTGACAAGAAATATGAAAAGACATTTCTGACATCATCCTGTGGGCAGTGCTGGGGCATCAGAGAGGGCCTGATGTGAGGCTTGCCCATAATTTGGTGTGAGAAGCTCAATCACCCTTTCAGGTGCAGGGGATCAGTGTGCTTGTGGTGGTCCCTGAGTGGCACATACTATCTCATGGGAGAAACCACAGTCCACAGTGGACAAATGGAGTCAGCCTTGTTCATGCTGCCACTAGCTTGCATTTGTGCCTCTCTGCAGTACCACTATAGGACTCTCCCACAGCTGCTCCAACAGCCTAACACCACAGACTGATCATCACAAGGCACAACACCCTTCACAACTCATACAGAAGCATCACCTCACAACAGACCCCCATATTAGCAGAGAAGCTGAGAGATACTAACAAATTGTGTTGGATGCGTGTTTCACAGCCCTTGCTGAATGTACTGAGGCCATTTCCCTTCCAACCACCTTTTCCATGGGTAATTTCTATGGCATCCTGGACAGGGTTCAAAAAGCTGAAAGTGGGCACAAGCCCTGCTACAAACTGACAGGAGCAAAATTTCTGAGCCCCAATCCACTTGTTCATCTGCGTTAAGTACTTCAGTGGAATAGGATTACACAGAACGTGATTGAGTCGCAGGCTCTTAGTGGATTTCATTGCAGTGCTCAGCCTCTGCTGTAACCACCTTCCACACAGCCCCTGACAGGTTCCCTCTGGCTGGTAAGACCCTTACTTGGCCTCATGGTGAGTAGGAGTCTACTGTGACTGTCAGAAATACCATTACCATTGAAAAATTTTTCAAGTGCCACTTTCAGACAAGTGCAACAGAATGTCAGCGAGTGTTTTCCATACTCAGATCTCTTCTGCTTCTCAGAAATTACATATAATTCTCAAATAATAGAGCCTAAAATGTGCCACACAGCCAGAACATGTTGTGTTGAACTCTGATACTTTGGAGTCACTGGGAAGTAGTGAGTAACACTGGAGTAGTAAGGTAGATGTTTAAACTAACACCCACATTGTCAAAATAACTGTGGATTCTAGTCTGATGCTGTTGCAGCCACACAAAGCTAGTGAAATGCCATCTGCCCTCAGGAAAATATGAAAGGCACCCACTCTTCTGCTATGTCCAGGGCTTTGCCATATACCTGACATGGATTTTCAATACCCAAACAAGTAAGGGAAAATCTGTGCCAGCTTCAAAGATACCCTTGTGACTTGCATTCAATCAGTGTGTCAACAAGTTATCCCCTGGCAAGCCACTCATAGACATGGTGGTGCTTTCAGGATACGTCTGGTGAGAAAGGAATAGCCTCAGTCAGTAAGAACAAAGAAATGTGTTGAATGTCGTTTGTTCCTCTGACTTCACAGAATCACAGAATATTCCCAATTGAAAAGGACCCACAAGGATCACCAAGGCCCTCAGGTGAATGGCCCTCCCATATGGGGATCACACCCATGACCCTAGTGTTATTTGCACCATGCTCTGACCAACTGAGATAATTTCAGTCCACTTTGTTTCCTACTACTTTTGCTGAGCAAAAGATCTGGACCACCTGAAGGCAATACTGGCAGCCTCCATGGAGGAAAAGAGACAGAAAGAAACCCCTAAATATGTGCCCAAATGCAGATGCTAATATCTATCATCAGTAAGTCATTTCCATCCAGACCCCAGAGGCCTGAAGACATACAACACAGCAAATGTGGAAGCTGCTGTCTTGCTCAGTGAAATTCATGTCTGCTGGAAAAGGAGGCCTCAAGCAGCCAGCATAAATTGCAGTAGCCCTCACGGCCTGCATCAGTTCACACCAGGGAATAAAACCAAAGCATCTCGACGTGAATCTTCCCCAAGATATGCTCCATTGCTTTTTGCTCGCCAACAAGAGCTAGGACATAACTGTTTTGTTATCTGTCATTATCTGTTTTCATGTTCTCACAAGCAAATGGGTAATATTCCCTCAGCAGGTAGCACTCTGCAAGGCTGGCCCTGGGAACAGATGAGTGCATTCATTGCAGGGACCTTTGCATTGAGACTGAACCCAGTGGATCTCTGTAGCACTGGGCTGTAAAGGCAGACAAACAAACAGCAAAGGGAGCAGTGAAGTTATGCCAAACATACACTGTGCAGTTGATTTCCAGATCTGGCTCACTATCTGTATTAGCAAAGAACAAAGGAAGAGAAAGACTTAAAATATGATGCATGATAAAAATATTTCTCAGTGGGATGATTTTAAAAGTTTTCTGTTAGGCATCATCTGATCTTTAAGCCTTGAATAATATTTCATTTTTCAGAATGTATATCGCAAATAGTAACCACATTTTCTTTCTTTTTAAAGTATCTGTGCAGGTCTTCAAATAGTTGGCATTTAGTTTGACCAAAGAATACTGTATAGACCCCTCTCCCAGCCTCAAGAGACAAGAGGATAAGAACACTACGTATTGGCCCTTAGTGTTCCCCCTCAACAGACCCAGCTACTTCCCAGCACCGACTTCTTTTTTGGTAGCTGGCAAAGTTCACTACAGCAACTTGTGCAGCATTTCCTGCTGTCCCTTTTCCACTTTCTCAAGAAAACTGGGATGGAAAAAACAGCTTATGCCAGAGTCTTTTACCATCCCCATATACTTTACATTCAACATGCCATCTGTGTTTTGTTTTCTTGTTAAGAGGGTTTTGTAACATTTTTTATTATCTACTGTAACTAGAAACAACAGCAGGAAATCATGTTGTGCAAAGCAAGTATAGTGAGTGATTTGGCTTCACAGTCACTGGCCATCAATCCTGCACTTGAAACCTCTTCACTGCAAGTCTTTTCCATCCTCTCTTGCACATGTACCTATGAGAGAGTGGGTGCAAGTGTGGGGCAAAAGCATGCATGTGGCAGAAGGGCAGGAGATAGTTAAAAACACTCCCCAAAAATAAGGCAGAGTGGGTTTGATGTTGTTGCAGATATCATTTGCAAACAGCATGCAAACTGGTTAGCTGATTGCTAATTTTTCTGAGAGCGACACAAACTTTTTTGCATCTTTGGTAAACCCAAGAGATTATCTGACTGTCCAATTTACTCGGTCCTGTGCTCTCAGCAATTTGATTAACAGCTTCATTGATTAATAGTGATTAGTTTAACCAACAGACTTAACCTCAGAATTAATGTGTGGTCAGTAATTTAAGTGACTTGTAAAAAAAAGTCATCCTGATTGCTGTCTTGCAGCCCATTTTCCATTAAATCTTTCTTTTAATTTGTAACCTTCTGCTTTTGTGTAAAAACTCACCATCTCACATTACACCAGTTTTAGTGTTTGGACTCTTATGTATAAACTAAGTGGAGGAAAACAGGAGGAAGCAACATGGATTATGATATCCTAGTATAGGGTTATTGTAAAATTGCACTCGCTGCATGCCAGGGAATAGGAAATTTCATTTGCAAGGGCTCCCTAGGGGGCGGGGATAAACTACAAAAGTCACAACTTGTCATAATTAAACACTCATGCCCATTACACACAAAGGAAATTATGCACATTTATCTAGGTCATTGAAACATTCATATGGCAATACTATACAGGAACGTCCATTAATATCCTGTAAGAATTTAGTGAAAGTGTTCTCCCAGAAGCGATGCAAGGCTGCCTCTGATGAAGGTGCTGTAATAGCATGGAGGAGGTGGGGGAAGGGATGGGAATGGTTAATGTATTTCCAGAAGGAATGCAAAAATACTTAGATGGGTATACCCACCATCCCTTTTCTGCCAAGTAAAGCATAAATATGTTAATTGGATAAGCTTATCATATCATTATTCTATACGGTTATCAAGCAATAGCAATAGAAGTGGTTTTAATAGTGATAAACAGCAAGTGTTGTGCTTGGAAGTCAGTTTGGTTCATCATGGGAAATTTGGCGTACTGGAAGTTAGTAGCTCTGAAAATATCTCCCACCTCTCCTCTCAGATTTGTATTTATTTTGAGTATCTGCTTTCTGTGGGAATGTGCGTCAAGGTTAACAAATAAGAAAATATTTTTCTACAGATATTGCTGTAGTCATCCATATTCCCTTTGTTCTTGTCATCTCCTCAATGGTAAACTGTAGTAATTTTGCCTGCCCTCTGGTACTTCCCAAAAGTCAAAAATATGTTTTTCCCCATTAAAAACCCAGCAAGGATTGTTAGAAATAGCCCTGATGAGTTTGGCACTAGCATCTCCTGGGAAATTATTGGCCAGGTGTCACTAATGGCTCTCAGCTTTGTGTCAACACTACAAGTTACTCTTAATCCCCAGGACAGGCTCTGCTCTTTATTGCTTAATTAGAACACAAACACTTCTATGAAAATAACACTGATGGTCTGACTCAAATTCACTCAAAAAGAAGATAAAATGCAGCAGTTAAGGGTTAAAAAAATCCCAGAACTAACACACAGCCATCTGTGTAAGAAGGTTTTGTTTTATGGCAAACACTGTTAATAGAAATGGCTGAAAATTTATTTTTTTCAGAATCTGATCTTTTGCAGCTAGAAGACCTACATTCATTTGCTTTTATTCCTAGATTATGGTTTATGCTGTTTGGACCACTGCCAAGTATGTGACAACCCTCGTGTGGGAAAGTGGCATGAATTTTAAGAATGAATGAGTAGTCTTCCAACTGTTTGTGCCAGAAGCACCTCATTCACCAGTGGTGTTTGTTTTTTACTTATATAAGATGTTTTATTCATCCAATTAAAGAAAAAAATCTTACCATATGACCCCTGAAATTTGTGCATCTCAAAGAGTCATCAGGTAGAAGAACCCACAATTTTGATATTCCATGAAAATATTGGGTAAAACTCTCACTCAATAAACGTGTTTACAGGAAATCCATAGTAAGTCATGAACCATTTTTTTAATTCAAAAGGACAGGAGTTTGTGATAACATCTAAGGTTATTTCACTTTTGTTTGCTTTCAAAATGCTTTTCAAGCTCTGACATGTACAATAGTTTGCTGCTTGAAGAAGTGTTCCATCCTCAGCTCTTGAGGTTGAAAGGTCTATCTAAAGAAGGGGGCTCCTAAAAAGCCAAATCAATTTAACCATGAAAGTTTATTCTTTTAGATTCAAACTTTATTGTTGGAATGATCTAAGGATCATTTTTATGAATATGTATAACTTTTTTTTTTTTTTGGTACGGATAAAGCACTTCAAATTAAGCCCAGTGCTCTGTTTAAAATATATGGCTTGCAATGTTAGTCTGACTGTAGAAGAAATTTCCAGACCTGAACTAGTAAGACCCATGTCTGGATGTAGATTCAAACACATGATTTTGCTTAAGACACTTTGTTCCAGCTGCCAAAGAAAGAATTTTTATTCTTTAGCTATTTGTGAATCTGGATATACACCAGATACAGTCCTACAATAAAGCAGGAACATGACCTTTAGACTTTTACAGAAAACCAATGCTAAAACGCAATTCAAATGATTGTTTTACAATGCATTTAAAAAACCCTTTCTCTTCCAAATTAGCAGATAACTCCAGACTAACTCCCATTTCCTTCAAGAGGATGTTAGAGAAAATAAGCTATTATTTTATAGGTTTTCATTGGTGTCTGTCCCGCAGAAAAATAAGAAAAGCAGTGATGTGGCCATCAGTATTTTGAATGCATTTGGAATATGTGCCATACCTATTAGCAGTGCTATTATCCCTGTCAGCAGCACTGCTGTGCTTCTGCTAAGCTGCCTCAGAAGGCTCACATACATACAACGCATCCTGTTTCTTCTAAAAAAAAAAAAAATCACTTAAACTGACTTCTGCTAATCCCCTTGGCCACACAGAGTGCGCTCAGTCAGGCTGAGGAGCCAATTTTTAATCAGATCTGTAGCACCTCTTGCAAGACAGAAATTTAGCTTCAGGTTTGGAAAAGGTGAGGCGGGGGGAAAAACGTTGGAAGGTTTTCATGACTATCTCAGTAACAAAATCTGTATGAGCTCCATATTGAAAATTACTGTAATAACACAGAACATCTACTGAGCAATATTAGTTATTCTG
This sequence comes from Phainopepla nitens, assembly GCA_013400175.1. NCBI lineage: Eukaryota > Metazoa > Chordata > Aves > Passeriformes > Bombycillidae > Phainopepla > Phainopepla nitens. The sequence continues at coordinate 498,762 of VXBQ01001252.1, read as the reverse complement.
TTTTTTCTCTCTGTGTGTGTTACATACAAGTACAAGTGTTAACAGTGCGTATGCACTACAGGCTTACGACTTTGTACATTCAAATTAAGAACTTTTGAGAGATGTGTCACTTCATTTCTTTCAGCCAGTTCTAGTTTTAGCCTTTTTAGCATGACATCTAAATTTTACTTATTGTGAAATACACCACACACTTGCACTATAAATTATTTCCCTAGGGTTTCCCTGGGGTAGAAAGGTTGATTTTAAGCAGATTATCTATCCAAATGTGGTTGTGTGCATTTGTAACTTGAGTGTTCAATTAACTGGGAACTCTTAATAGCCGTGTAGGACCTGAAACTTTTGTTCAGCTTAGCCTGTTTGGCTACACTTCATATGCTGGCAAACAATTCCTTTTTTGCACACGTGCTATTGTGTGAGGGAAGTTTCCCCAAGTGAAGGGAAATAAGTTAGGGCCCTCATTCGGCCACTGTATTGCCAACCTTTGCTAAGCATGATGTGTTAGGTGTTGATCTTGCGATATATCTCCAAGGCAAAATGAAGTTATGGATCTAGTGTGCCTTGACCTACGTATGCCTCACTGAATCTGCTTAGCCTGGGTAACAGGAGAAGTGAAAGGGTGGTGTACAGGAATCAGGACAGCTCAGCAACCCACGTGCCCTTCCAAGACCCATTAGTGAGCCCTGAAGCCTCTGCATTGCACCTCTGCTGATCTTGTACCTTTTTATAAGCACACCTTCATCTTGTTATGGAGACAAGCTCATAGAAATTGAGAGTCGCTAGGAAATTTGTTTCTCTCCTTAGAAACTGGAAAAGGCCACTGCCTTCTTCTTGCCTTTCTTCTAAATGGTTGGATGGATGGATGGATGGATGGATGGAAATGTGACAGAAGTATGTCTTCAGGAAGGAAAGCACCAAAACAGGTAAGTAGTAAGAGCATAGTAGCCAGCTGCAGGAAAGTTGCACCACATTCCAAGGGCCAAGGACAGAAACACTGTGGGGTGACACCAAGGCAACTGCATTGGGATGCATCTGCAGGGTAGAGACCACAAATGGGTAACATAACTCAGAAATAGAACACATGGGAAAGTGCAGAACTGTGCTCAAAACTGAGTGTAAGGCAACTCCAGCTGAGACGAGTCAAGAGAGAGTGGCAAGAGCTGAGGAAATAAGCAAAGAGGATAAGCTCTGCCACAGCATTCTTCCCAGACTGGAAGGTGCAGTGCTGAAGGCAGCTGGTGCTGGGTCTGGGATGGCCCTGGGATGAGGCAGCATCACTTCAGCACACACCTGTGAGTTGCTGAAGAAGTTACTCCTGTGTGTCTGTTTTTCAACAGCATTCTCCAAGAATTAATGTGCAGTTACAGCACATGCACTTACACTTTCATGCAGCATTCGTTGTTTAACTTATATCTACATAAAATGAGTGTTCAAAATACTGAGTGGCTGTGTAACCAAGAGTTGAACAGACCTAAACACTTCATGAAATACTAACAAAATAGCTATAAATCTCAAACTTAAAATGCCCTGCTCAATATACACAGAATATTTAATCTTACTCTTTCCTCAGGACACACATCATTAACTGCTAATCAACTCAAGCTTCAGAAATCCCTGAGCACTCTTCTCAGTTTTCAAAAATGCAGGCACAAAACAAAGTACTTTTTATCCCACCCTCAGCAAGGGTAACGGGTCCCAGGGGCGTCCAGGTGCAGGCGACATCGCTGTGCTGCACACCGTACCACGCTGCGCTGGACGCACTTTGCCTGTGTTTTATAGAACTGACACAAAACCCTTCAGGTTGACAAACAAAACTGCTCTGTGGCACATGGTGTTCCCTGCAATTAGGCAGTGCCTGGGAAGCTGAAGCCAGCAGAACTTGCCTGCTCCCATTAAGTCTGGGCAGGCAGATGCAGCCTTGGTGGGGCTGGGTGGGACGGAGGTGGGTGGAGGGCTTGCTTTGCCAATCAAGCTGAGTGGTGGCATCAAGTGCAGAGCAGATCCCTGTTGCTGGAAGTCTTTATTTCCCTGTTGGAATCCAACCTGGGAATGGTCACCCTTTGTGTGCAGGGGCTGAGCTCAAGCACACCCTCTGCAGTGCCCTTATTTGTAACGGAGGGGTTGCTATTTAATTAGCCTGGCGGGATATGCTGTGCATTTCAACAGAATGAGAGAATGCTGCTTTGTTAAAATGCCTGCTTGCAGGTGCTAACAGGAGTAATTGGTGATTCCCCCCAGCATAACATTTCTGCTGCAGAATTTCTGCCCCAGGTCCTAGAGCCTCTCACATTCCTGAATAAGTGCACTGTAGCCTTGATTCTGCAGGCTTTTGCTACATAGCCTTCTCCCCATCTCTGTAAATTATTGGGGATATTTATACAGAATGAACACAGAAACCAGGTTGCCTTCATTTGAGTTCATATTGTGTGCCAGTGAGCTTGGCCATTTCCCTCCACTTCATCCTTTTTCACCTGCCTTTTTTCTCTCTGCCTTTTCATTCCACTGTTATTGCAGGGGGCTGCTGATTATGGTGAAGGCTCAGAAATCAAAAACCAGCAGAATCTACTCCACCAGGTGCAAGGAGCCCTGCACTGTGTTGGGGATAGACAGACACAGGATTAGATATGCAGGACAAGCACACGCAGGGACACTTGTGCTGGAGTCTTGCCAAGCCCAGAATCAAGCCTGGAGGAATTGCTTTTCCACTGACCCCATGTTAAAAAATTCTGCCTACTGGGCTCAGCTGCCTGGGCAGTATGTGGGTCTGAGGTGGCACTGGTGAGGCTGCACCTCAAATACCGTGTTTGGTTTTAGTTCCCTAGGTTCAAGAAAGACACTGAGGTGCTGGAGCGTGTCCAGGGAAGATGGGGAAGAGTCTGGAGCACAAGTCTTACGTGGAGCAGCTGAGGGAGCTGGGGTTGTTTGGCCTGGAGAAAAAGAGGCTCAGGGTAGATATTATTCTCTACAACTACCTGAAAGGAGATTGTGGCAAGGTGAGGCTCAGTCTCTTCTTCCATCTAACAAGTGACAGGGGGAGAGGAAATGGCCTCGTGGTGAAGTTTAAGTTAGATATTAGGGAACATTTCTTCACTGAATGAGTGAACAGGCCTGGAATAGGCCTGGAAGTGTTCGAGAGATATGTGGATGTGACATTTGGAGATGGTTTAATGGTGGACTTGACAGTGCTGGGTTAATGGTTGGACTTGATGATCCTAGAGGTCTTTTCCAACCTGATTCTATGATGAATATAAACCTTTGCTTCATCACATGGATGGACAGTCAGAGCAGACATACCTCTCTACCCTCTGACATCATTCTGCTGGAGGGCTCTCCAATTCCTGGTGTCCCACCCAGTATAGCTGTTTTCCAAAATCTGTAAGGAGGGTGATATTCCACTGACTGCTAAGGGCACCTATTCTGCCAGCAGCCCCTGGCCTACAGGCCAAGCACAGTGCAACACCTGCCCCACTGCTGCGGGCCGGGTCTGTTTGCAGCAAAATGACTGAATGCACACTATGTGATACCCTGAGCTGTACATCACAATGCCCCCTTGCCTATGGGTTCAAATGAAGGAGCCAGGCTATTGAGCCAGCCATCTCTCTGCACAAAACACTTCCCTAGTAATGGCTGCCATGTTGCTCAGAGTGGAGGGGGGAGCAGGTTCTGATGTAAATTGGACCAAAAAAATTAATGACCTGGATGATTAGTACCAGGTACTTGAACTGAACCTTCATCTGAAGAAGGAAGGCGTGGAGGACTCTGGAGGGCTGTGCTAATTCTGCTGAAGAGAGCTGCCTGGTGTGTAGCTCATTTCTGAGTTGGTCTGAGCCTCCTCGCCGCAGGCTAGAGGACGTTACCATAGCTGGCTTTTATTTTTCCATTCTAGAGGGACCTTTTAATGAGAAGGCTTTGCCTCACAGATGTCCCCCTCCTCTGAGTCAGTCTGGTGTAAGAGAAATAAGGATATGGCCCAGAGGGACTAATCATATAAATAAGATTTTAGGATTCGACTCAAGTAATAAATGAAAGACTAGCAATTTGGTATTATGAAACCCCAGCTGCATGAACTCTCAACTTCAGCCTAGTGCCTGTGCCAGCTTCCAGCTGGCTATCAGAAATCATTTCCACTTCAGTGAGACCAATGTTGAAATGTCCCCTTTATCCTTTTCCAAACCATGCCCACACACTCTAGCTATATTTATTTTTACTACAATTTGAGCAGAAAAGGTGGCCTGACATCACTGTAGAAGTAGTGCAGCATTCGTTTGAATGCTTCAAGACTGACGCCTGCCCTCCTTCCCACCCCACCAGGCTCAGAGTTCTGCCACAGCCTGTCCCCTCAGCCCTGACCCGCTCAGGCATGCTGCATGGGGGCACGGAGCCCAAAACATGAGAAAAAAAGTGAAAACAGAAGGGGAAAAAAAAAAAAAAGCCTGTTTCACATGTTTTAACCCCAGTTTTGCCGAGGTTTGCAAGATATGGGTCTGGGTGGGCCTTCTCACCTTTGAGTGTGTTGCAGCTCATTCATCTGGAGTAGATGGCGGGGGGCCAGGGTGGCTTTTGCTGAGTGGCGTTGGCTCACGTTCACCGCCTGGCCTGTGCTTTCCGGAGAGGGGGAATGAAATTCTCCACCACCCCATCCTGTGAGCTCTGATCACGACATTTGAGCTTTCCTGCTGAGTGTGGCTTGAAGCAAGGAAGGTGGTGCAGGCATCACCCTGCCGTGGCTCCATACCCCAGGCAAGTGCTGCTGGAAAGAGTTTTTTGTGGAAATTTCTGGGTGACAGCAGCTGCAGGACAGCTGCTCTGGAGGCAGCTGTATTTTGTGTGGGAACCATATCTCTGTAGGGATGTGTGGTGTGAAGCCTTGGGGAAGCCCTTCAGGGTGGGCAGCTCCTATGGCCATCAAGGGCAGCTGCCCCTACGCTGGGGCCCACTGTCACCACTGTTGTCCTGTTGTAATTAATAATAATTAAATGTGGCTTTTGGTGACCTGGGCAAGGCACTGCCATTAGCAGGATGTGGGGAGATGGTGGTGGCTGGGGCATAGAGGGAGGCTGGCCCTGCAGACCCCCTTGCGTGGCAACTGGCAAGACAGGGCTTCTGAGGGGAGCAGGGCCATAGGAACCTGCAGCTGACTTTATTTTTAAACAAAACCCCAAATCTCTAATTTCTGATGGGGGAGGATGCTGAAGGGGGAGGCTGGAGGGACTCTTGGGGGAACCACCAGGCTGGGTGGTTGTGACCTGTCCCCCTCAGAGGGACAGAGATCCACACCAAAGTCAATTTGGTGTGAAAAGAGGCAGGAAGGACATGACAGAAGTCATCATCCCAGCCTGCTGGTGGACTAAGGCTGTCCAGGGAGGAGTATGGCTGAGTGTGCAGTACCTGTGGTGTGTCAGGATGTTCTGGGCATGCATGCAGTTCTCTGAAAGCCTGGTTCATTTCTGTCACTGGGAACTGAGGCACAAGAAATCATAAGTCACTTTAAAGGATTCTGACCATCATATGTGGTCATAGATCAACGTAAGCATATCGTCAAGTGCCAGCTCCTTTCTTAAGAGCTAGATCACCAACAGCTGAAGTTTTTAGATTGTTTTAGTTGGTCCAACCTTTCCCTCTTCTTAATGCCTTCCTTCCTTCCTTCCTTCCTTCCTTCCNTTTTTTCCCTTCTTTTTCCTTTTCCTTCTTTCCTCTCTCCGTTATGTCTCTTTCTCCCTTGATTTCCCTCCCCTTTTTTTTGTTGTCAAAATAAGCAGGATTTCTTTCAGAGACCATACAGAACTGCAAATCTATTTGCAAGCCAGAAGTGTGAAATGCTCACAAAGTTGCCTGTGAACCCTTGTATCATTGGTGATCTTTCAATGGCTATAAAAAAATCCTTCAGATAGATAGTGCTTTTTCATAAACTAACAACCCTCTCCCAAACCAACCTGACAATAATTCAGCCTCTTACTTCTGAATGCTATTGCTGCCATGCACAGAAACAAACATTTGCTGCCTGTGGATGTGTGGGGACAGCAGCACAGTGGCAATGGCTGCATGGCCATGCCACCTGCAGGGTTCTCTGTTCTGCTGCTCAGGTTGGCCTAGCTTTGTAGTAAAGCAAAGCTGCCAGCAGCTCTCCTGCAGCACAGCCCACTGCCAGAGCTGTGCTGCAGCTTGTCTTTGAGCTCTGTGACAGCTTTCCCAAAATCTATCAAAGGATCAAGGCTGTTTTAGGCTTGGTATTGTTTCGGCCGAGGAGAGCAATCAGCTATTTCCCAGAACTCAGAACCTGTTCTCCTTTGCCTCATTATCCATAACACCATTAGCTACAAAGCAATGTCTTGCTAATAACTGGCTTTTGCTAATTACTATGAAATTATTCTTCTGTGCCATATGCCATCTATATTCCTCTTCCAAAAACATGCTAGGGACTCCGTTAGTGGCATCCACTGCTTACTGGGATCACAGAAAGCAGATAGTGCTTGAAATGTTCCTATTCACATGGGCATAACGTGTTAGAATTCAGAACTTCAAAACACATAAAGAAACAACAGAGGAGAAAGAAAACTTCCTTTGTGCTTTAACATTCATTTCTTTATTGACAAATGTAAATTCTTCCACAGTGAGATGCCCTGAGAAGGCATAGTTACCAAACCAAGGGCACTAACACTAAGTAAGAATTTCCCCTGCACTTGTTTGCCTCTGACTAAGCTCAGCTAAAATCTGTAAAGAACCATAACCAAAAGTAAAGCCGTAACCATTGCGGTGCTGTCAGAGTCAATCTCTACTGGGCTGTTAAGGAGCAGAAAGAGATTACATGAGTCCATGCCAGGAAATTTAAAGGGTCAGTAGTTGAAAGTCGTGACTTGAAGAGAGACTCAACAAGCAGCCAGGGAATAGTGAAAACTGGGAAGGTTCTTCCTCCTGTGGCAGAGAGCAGAGCCAGGCTGATTTTACACCAGAGCCCCTGCTTAAAAACAAGAAACAGATTAATTCCACCACAACAGTGTATGGACAGGCTCTTATCTGCCCTATTTTTTTGCTGGCAGATCTCCAGGAGGAAATTATTGTGAGGATCTTTGATGCTGTCTGGCATCTATACAAGCTCATGTATATGGAAAAAGCAAAAGCAGTGCAACCAATAAAGTGGGAACCAAAGCAGGACAAGTCCTGAATAAACCAGGTGGGAGACTAGGAGGAGAATTTGGGTGGCAGGCTAAAGTAGTATATGCACTTGTTTTTAGGGTGTATGCTCAAAAGCAGAGAGGCATACAAACACATTTATGAAAAAGGCACAGGGAAAAAACTTTACGCCTAGGCTAGAAAAGTTAGGAGGATATGCCACTCACTCACACTCACACCCCTCCTCCCCCCAGGGGAGAGTTTCCTGTACTCTAAGCCCTGGTGAGGTGGACACACTTCCTGACTGTCTCTCATGCTCAGCACATACTTCCCCATGCTTGGCACACACCTTTAGACACTGTGCTTCCTTTGCAAACTTCTATCCACTCAGAGACAAGTACCATCTTCTGGTGGACAAGTGAAGGGGTCCTTGGTCTTTGGGCTTCTCCCAACTTTTTCTGCACAGTTCACACAGTTCATAGGCAAGGTCTGTCTTACTCCCTGGTAGACTTCCACTGCCCAGCCTGCAGTTGGCTGACCACAGTAAGCTTTGGCTAGAGCAGAGCAACATGACAGATGCTTAACTGCTAACAGAGCCAGAGCAGACATTTTGGGAGCTAAATAGGAATAGAGAAGTTTGGAATATGTCTCATTTTTCCCAAATGACTTGTCTACCACCTCCCTATTCCCGTAGTCCCAGAGACTACAGGGCTGCTGATGAATGGCCAAAACCCCTCCAAGAACTTCACCATGCTGAAAGAAAATCATGTTGCTGAGAAGCATGAATGTAGTCAGAGTGGGGGTCAGAAGAGGGGCTCTGGTTTTTTTACTCATTATCAAGAATATGGCAGGGGATTTGCAAGTGCATTTTGTGCCTGGGGTGGCAAGCTCTGTGTCAGCCTTCAGTGCACACCTCAATGGCAGATTGCTTGTGGTGAGGGAGTTCTGCAGGCTCATCACTGTGTTACTTCTCACACCTTCTATCATCCCACACACACACACACACACACTGAGGAGTACCAGTATCTAACTTAATCTAACAACTAGGCATCTAGTAAGAGCCTTGGTTCCCTCCCTAAACAGTGAACAGAGGGTGAGTCAGATCCCCTCAAAGAGATATTCACCAAGGAGCTGCTTTCTCTCTTTTTGGTAACAATAGAAGCTATTAAACATAAATAACCAGCTGAAGTGTCCAGCTTTCAGATGGCTGAAATGGTCAAGCAGGGTAAATTCCACACACAATATATAATATTTGTATATTCATTATCTTGCTTTGCATAAAAATGTGTATCTATTATATTGGGGGCATGTGAAAGCACACACACACACAGAGAAGAGGAATGGATTTATTGTGCAAGCCTTCTTCCCCCACATAATGCTGGCCAAGGCACTCATCAGGCATTGAGAGGCTGTGACCACTTTGTACTGTTGTGCAGACTTGGCCATGGAGGCTGGGCTGTTTTCCTGATGTGCCTGAAATTAGCTCAGGACCTACTACAGAGACTGTAGCATTCCTGTTTGAAGTATTTTCTTTCTTCTTATGTCTTGGTTTTGCGATAAATCAAATTATTTGGCTGTTATCTCAATCCTTCAACATTAAACAATTCATTTTAGCATTAGGCTTTTATGATCAATAGAAAGCTCTTAATCAGAGCTGCCAGCAGTGCTCCTTTTATTTAAGGCTCACAAAGATTAATGAAAATGTATATGATCTCAGTTGTGCTAATTTTTGCTAGCTATGGCAGGTACTCCCAACAGCCTGTGAGGGTGACCGGCTCTGAGCCACTTCAAGCATCATCATGGACATGCTGACTGATCCCCACAGGCAGGTATATATTCCAGCTCCACGCCCACTTACCACATGAATGCCATCACCCACTGAGGACCATGGCTGTAGGACTCTAAGTGAATCCAGGATCTGGCCCTGAGGGAACACATATTACTGAGGATAACTCAATAAACAAAAAAAGGAAGCCTGGGCTGGCAACTAAAGCTTATGATGAGTTGGCACATCTGGTGAACAGAGTGGGAGTTAAAAATGAATTTAAAAAATGTTTTAATTTGATTTATTCATATATTCCCATGGAAGCCTCAAAGTGTGGGATGCCACGTGAAAAAAAGTACATTGTGTGAGCCCATTTCTTCCAGCTTGTGCCAAACAGCACTACTAGTATTAACAAATAGAGGGTTCACTCAGTGTCACCCAAAATAGCAATAACCAAGCAGCTCCGAATAACTTAATACCTCTTCACTGGATTCTTTTAAGTAAAAATTCCAATTCAACTTTCAGCTGTTTCTCACTTTTTTGGGCAGTAATTTGGTGAGGTCACAGCCAAGGACAGAGCAAGGATGACATTAGCACTGAGTGGAGACGATAAGCAGGGCTGGTCCTGTGAAGGAGAAACCCAGGGTGGGTCAGACCTTGAGTTCACATACACATACTGCAGCTGAACTCAACTCCTGATGGTGTGTGATGAATGTTGTTAAAATCTGTCCTGGAGAGATTTAAAAAATAACCCCAAGAAGTCAGTGAAGTTTTTTGTGGAAAAAGCATATTTGCAGCTAATGTGTATGTGGGTACTTTCAAATTTCTTGAGGTATTATCAGGTTATCTGTGCACTTTGGTATGCCAGTACATGGTGTTATGTACTGCTGCTGCTGTATTTCCAATGGATGCACTGCCATCCATTGGTATGAGTCCATCACCTCTGGAATTCCAGCCTCATTTAAAAAAATTGAATTTAAAACACAAAGACACAAGACTAGTAAATAGAAAAACATTCTAGAAATAATCCATTTAGAAATAATCATCATAATCATCATCATCATCTAAAAATCATACAAGAAATAGAGAAAAATCATGAAGCAAAAAGTTTTTGGAGTAAGTGGCTGGGTAGTTACAGGGCATGAGCAGATGCTATGTGGTCATTCAATGAAATTACCACGTAGGCTGATCTGAAAAACTGGCTTTTTTTCTTTTTTAGAAAGAAAGCTTCTGAAGGCAGCAACACCATGTCTGGTAAGTGAGAGGAAAGATAGGACTATATAATAGACAATGCCAACAATAATTTGTGTATTTTTGCTTGTGCCAAGGATAATTCACTTATTTAGTTTATTCTCTCCACTGACTTCATACAGCAAAGAGAAAACATTTCACTAGTAATTTCTAGGGAACATTCTTTCCATCAGGAAAGGTGACGATCAAATATGCAAGTGGAAGCATAAATGGTGTCCATGAATACCCACCCCTTTGAAAAAGAGAAATAGTCTAATGTGTACAAAGGGTGCCTTGCAATAAAGTTGTTAAAGCAAAGAGAAAGAAAATTTATTCTCTTTTTAAATACAACTGGGCCACTAACTCATTGTGTGGGCAAGTCTTAGGACATCTTTGCATCTCATTCACTCCAGCAATTCAACTGGATGAAAGCAGAATGGATGGCAGCATGCTCCAATATTCAATATGCTGCAGATGCTGGCTGCTAAAAGAAGCATTCCTGGATAAATAAGCTCACAATGCAAACCCAAGAAAACCAGAGATAGCTGCAGGCACCAGTGCAAACAGCAGTTTGTGTCTTCTCTTTTGAAGCCTTTGTGCTGTTGTAGATCTTAATGGTCACTCAAGCTTATAGCTCAAAGCACAGTAGAATGAATTAGATGAGATTTAAAATTGTATCTATCCTGTTTTTCAGGCAATAATAAATTTATAATAAATTCAATATATATGTAGGTAAAACAATATGAAACTCTTATTTGTTTACTTCACATATAGCCCCAGGATGTTTTGATGTATATATAGCCAAACCTGTAAACATGCTGCTGCCTAGAATGGTTGTTAAGTGGTTAAGCAAGAGACGAACCAATTTTTAAAATATTTATACATAAAACCTTATTAATTATTCCCTTCGCAAAATAATTCTGCAAGCTGCAATCATTAAAAGAGTGAATGTGACATATTTTAAAGTAAATCCCTCTTCATGGAAAAATATCCTTTCAAATAATAAATATTCAGTGCACAAAATCGAGGTACACAGTCGACAGAAATATAGGTTAAAATCTGGCTTTGGGACCTGGTTCAGCACAGCATTTAATTGTATGTAGGTACTTAGATCCTAATGCAGCAGAGCACTAATGCACACATTTAATTGCCACAATGAATGAAGACCTAAATAGGAACGGGATTACACATTTTTAGCATTCTTAGTAGTTCTTCCTGTTCAGCAGATGTTTAATGCTTAACGTTTTACTGAGCTGGATCTAGGCTAAATTTATTAACAGAAAGATTTAAAATTTCTTCAGGAAATTTCAAGCACCTTCCTGAGGAAAGTCAGAGCTTTTTATTTTTTGAAAACACTGTAAATCCTGGAGATACTCTGGAACATGGCTGAAAACCAGACTGTTTCACTGGGTTTTGATAATGCATGTGAGGCCAGCCTGCATTGGAATCACCTCCTCAGTGTCTTACCAGAATGAATTAATCCAGGGAGTGTGTACCAACACCACGAACTTGCATATTCTTCTTCCAGGACCAGCTTTCATGAACAACCTCAGTGACTGAAAGGGAGGACAGGCTATGCACTTACCTTCTCACTAGTTTTCAGCAGGCAGGGCAGAATAATTAGCATTGCTCTTGTGCTGTACATGCAGGAGGAAAAATGTAGGCAATGCTCATGGCAAAACCAATAAAGCACAGACACCATGGTTACTGTATGCAGTTCTGGTCAGCCTCTACCAAAAGGGATGTAGAGGAAGTAGAGAGGGTAGAGAGAAGGATGAAGGGGCTGATGGGAAGCACAGGACCTCTAACACGTGAAGAAAGCATAAAGAAACCAAAACCTTGTTCCCTTCCAGCAGTAGCAGAGATGATCGAGGCAGTTTGTGACTGAGGGCAATATAATCACAGCTGGTGTGGGGAAGGTGGCCAGGGAGCAAATTTTGTTCTCTTACCACAAGAGTTCAGAGGCACCCCATGAAACAAACAGGCAGCAGATTTGGAAACTAACAGAGAGAAGAAGCTGGTTTCATACTGTGCCTATTTACAGCTGTGCAACTCATTGCCATAAATGGCTCAAAGTAACTAAAAAGGGGACTAGAAAAGTTCCTGAGAGAGGGCCTATCATGATATATGAAATTAAATCACGAACACAGATTCTGGCTTGGCAAATCTTGCAGTAGGTGGAGAGAGAAAATGTGAATGAGGACAAGGGTGATGCTGCACCAGCCTTTTTTTGCATACTCTTTCTAGGTGTCTGCTTCTGGCAGTTCTTGAACTTGATAAGCCTTTGATCTAATACAGTATTGCAGGGACTTATGTTCTTATGCACCTCTTAAGTGAAAATGAATCCCACCTACATTCCCCCATCGTGGAACCCTGGTTAACTGCCTCAAGAAATGGCAAGAGGTGGGGTTAATCCCCACAATCTTCGCTCCTTTAATAAAGATATTCTTAAACAAAGAACTAGTTCCTCAGACAACAATGTCTCCCCACAGGAAAAAAACACTACTGTATGCTCTGTGGCTTCAATGTCTTGACTTAAGATGGAGGAAAAAGGCAAGGTGTGCCAACTCATTGCTGGTTTGATGGAAAGACTGAGTTTGCACAGACCAAGAACAACTACATTGGCGTGTTGTAGTCACTAACTATGGTGACTTGAATGGGGAGGATGGTGTGGCTGACAGAGTCCAAGTGTCAGTCCATAGGGGACACAACAGGTCTTCAGCATACCTTTTCACACACAGTCAGGTCCTAGAAGGACATCATCATTGTAGATGCTGTCCACTCCTTTTGCTCAGAAAAGCCACTGTCTGCCAGTGCTTTTTTTCCTTGCCTCCAGAGCACAGTATTTCAGTGTGCACTAAGGGGCATTTTTTTTTAAAGTTGCAGCAGCAAGAACAACCCAACTATTTGGGTCAGTGCAACCAAGAAACAAAATTTTGAAATAGGAAAGCATTATTGTGAAATCAGGAGTTAAACTCTTGCTCAGGTAACAGTGCACTAATTTTGGAGAGGAGAGATATGGCTTCAAGTTTTAAGTCTAGCAGAATTGGGATGGGTGGAGCATGATGGTCAGAATGACTTACTGGTGCATTGATTTATTTGCAAAGTGCACTAACATCTGATCTGATATATCTGTTCCAGCTTGGTTTCCTCCTTCTGAAGCTGCTTCATTACCCCCTTCTCTCATTGAAGAGATGGATATTTTGTTCTCTCATGACCTGCTAAAGGACAGGACAAGAGTCATCACAACTGAGCAGATTTTGCCTCCTCGCTTTGCTCATCTCTTCCCCAAAGCAATGTTGCACCAGGAGCTGCTGACATTAAATCTGAACACATTTTGCTGACTGTTGCAGAGTGCATGGGTGGCTGAAGCAGGCTCATAACCGCAATTTTCAAGAACAAGCTTGTGGGAACTCTTCATCAATGCATATCCTGCATTGGATTCAAGCACATCACAGGTGATTTACTGTGGCAGCACACAGGAACCACATTTTCAAAATCATGGAGAATGAGACTTTTCACTTTCACAGGGATTGAGCAGGAGGGGAGGCACGTCCCTGGGTATTTTGCCCCCTTGAAAGCCCAAGCCAGGGCCTGAGAGAATAGTCCTATTTGTTCAAAGGCCTGGGATCAGGTCTGAAATATATGCCTTGAAGAGACCAGACATCTTGAATCTCTAGTGCTGGTCAGAAACTTGTCCTTGCCTAAACCATGTTCTCTGGCAGTGCAGTGACAGAGGTGTCTCCAGCACATCCATTTCTGGCCCTGTTATTGTCATGTGTCCCACTGCCAGGAACACCCTCTTTTCCCCAAAACCAGTGCATGTGTAGTCCTGCCTGTGCTGCCATGAGAAAATCCATTTAAATCCCCTGAATGAATAGCACTGTAAAGACAGCAGTTGTTCATTACATCAACAGGGCTTGGTAACAGAAAAGAAAGATGATTAAACATATTCTGATGGATTTCTGTGTCTCTATCTGTGAGGGCAGCAACAAAACTTTTCCATACTGTGGGGCTTGTACTCCTTGGGCTGAGACATTCCCAGATAATGCCACTTGTAATAGAGAAGAAGGGCCCTAATTTTGCTGGTGGGCCTGAAGGGAAAGCTGTGTTTCAGGCAGTATTACAGCAGGCAGCCCAGCTTGAGGAACACATGGTAAGGCTCTCAAGCTCATGACACTGTGTTTAACACCCTGCATTCTTTCCCAGCTTTGCCCTTCACTTTAACAGGAGATATTTTCTGTCCAAATTTCATTGCTGAAGAGAGGCATAACAAATCAGAAAATGCTGTAGTGGTCTTGAGCTGAAATAAAGCACAAATGGCCTATAAACCAATTTAAAAATGGCCAAGAGGGACCTCCCTCTTTCGTTTCAAATCAGCGCACACCAGCAGTGCCACGAAAAACCAGCAGTCTGAGGGTCAGCAGGAGAGAAAGAGGAAACCCTTCCTTCCCACAGATCTGGAAGTGATAAGGAATCAGCTTATTAGTATTCCTCCATGGACACACATTATTGAGCAGATAGGCACTGCAGGGCTGGGGGACTGGTGTGATCATGAGCTCTAGGAGAGCCTGTCACGACCAAGTGGGAGCAAGGATGGAGCATGCATCAGCTCCTGGCTCAAAAACTGTTTTCAGGGGATGGAGAATCTGCCTGAGTCAGGCACAAGCTGCACAGCTACTAGAAGAAGCAAATAGAGAGGACAAGTTGCTGGAAGGCAGAATTTTGAAGAGTCAGGCTGCAATTTCAGCAGTGCCTTCTGCTCAACAGGGCAAGCCCACCTTCACTTCAGCCCTGGATGGCAACATTTATAAGCATGGCATGGGGAAGGTCACTGAAAAGTCTGTGCTGCACAGTGATATTGGTACTGGAGGTGCCAGTGAGGTTCTCTCTGTAAGACATCCACATGCCCCTGTTGGCACTTGGACATCTGTCCCTATGTGTCTGTGGTTTAATTCTTCCCCTGCTGACTTGCCATGAGGCCATGGGCAAGCTCCATGTCTTCTCTGGGCCCTAAAGAGCTTCCCAGCTGAGTTTAGCATGCCCACTGCCATCCACCAGCAGATATTGTGACTTAGTTATGGGCTGGGCATTGGATTATCACAACAAAGGTCTTCAGGCTGAGAGCCTTATGTGCTGCATGGGACTTTGGCTCTCAAAGGTAAGGGATCTAAATCCCAGAAGAGAAGGTAGCTGTCTTCTGCAGGACTGCTTTTATGACTGGCGATAGAAGTCAATGCGCCTGTACTGTGTTGGCATAGCATGAAGTGTGGAGACCAACAGAGCTCCAGCCCAGTAGTTGCAGTATTTTTACCACAAAAGGTCAGGGAGGCATTAAAACTGACAAATGTTTTTCCTCTTCAAAGCATTCACTTAACACCAGAACAACACACACTCACCCCTTCCTCTGGACACTTTAGAAGTAATACACAAAGGCAATAAGCACATGTATGCATCCCAGCCTGACTTTGAACTCTTAATTCTCCTGTAGAGGTACAAGT
Source organism: Phainopepla nitens (assembly GCA_013400175.1). Taxonomy (NCBI): domain Eukaryota; kingdom Metazoa; phylum Chordata; class Aves; order Passeriformes; family Bombycillidae; genus Phainopepla; species Phainopepla nitens. Next base: position 483,159 of record VXBQ01001252.1, on the reverse strand, counting down.
GATGTCAGGATTCACACAGACACAAGAAATTCCCTCTGTGACCACACTACCAATTTTTACTTGTTCGGGTTTCATAGGGTCCAAGAAAAGCATAAAAAGCAAAGACGTGTAAAATACTCAGATCAAACCTACATTTTTTGCCCCCAAAGGGAGCTGGGAGGCAGGCAGTGGTTCCTGCAAATGTCTTTCCTCCCATGCTTAGAGATGTCTGGATGCTAAGAGCTCTTCAGTGTCTCATGCAACACCTGCTCTGACTCAATAAGGTTTCTCTTTACTGTCTGTATCATTTCCTCCCAGATGATGGCCAGAAGCACTGAACTTGCCTTTTCCAGCAACGTTCTGCTTTTCTGCTCCTGGGCAAAGCAGCCTCAGATCTGGAAGGATCATTTTTAACCAGCTATTACTCTTTCCTTAAGACTGGGCACAGGGCATTCCTGTCAGTCCATTACTGGTGCATCTTTCCCTGGCCCAGCTGTCTGCCTCCAGGTCCTTGTTCTTTGTTTGATTGCTTCAAACCCACTTCCCATGAGGGCAATAATTGCTTATCTTTGCACTTGCATTAATGTTAGCATGACATTGTTAAAATGGTGTGGTCCACATCCAAGATGTCTTTCAAGAAGTATGGCCAAATGGCCTACTGAAGCCTGACCAGACCTGCTCACTACTTGCCCTCATGAAGTGACAAGCTTTAATTCTGGCTGGTGTGACCTGGCACCTGTGGCCCCATCATTCCTTCTGGCTGGGTACTACCTATAGGGGCTGCTCTGGTAGCATCAGAATGTGCTACCCAGACTCCAAAAGCCATCTGGAGGTGGATCTCCATCACCCCCATTTTTTCCATCCACTAAAATCACTAGCTGGATTTCATGAAGAACACGACCCTGATGTTTTTGCGCCTGCTTGTCACCCAGCAGTGCTATTCCAAGGTGGGAAGATGACTGAGCTGGAAGTAAGGGGGCAGTCATACAGGTGGTGGGCAGGCCCAGCAGGGATGCCCAGGCAGGCAGAGGCTGCTCCACACTGTTGTGCCTCATTCACATTTTGTGTGTCTCTCCTTTGAATGACTTCCACATTCTAGTCAAGCTGGGTTGCTGTTGGCCCATACATTTTGCTCTGTTTAATTATTTTCTTTTTGCCAGCACACACAGCTTGGGCAAAACACTTGAATATTTTGTTTTTAAGTATTTACTTCCTCATAAGCAGCCAGCCTGGCACCCAGTCAGGTTCCCAAAATACTCCATTTAGGATTTAAGTAAACTGCCTTCAGGTGTTGCTCAGCAGCTTTACTGTGAGGAAGTCTTGAACTCTACACCAGGCCCTTGAAACCAAGGAGAGACAGTGCAAGATTGACTTTATTGCCAGCTTCATACTTTGCCCCTGTCTAATTCTCCTCTTCCAACTGCCTGCTGCTGCTGCCTTTTTCCCACTTGTACTCTGAGATCATCTCTAGCTATACTGTCTCTAAGATATTTTGCCATCTTCCCCCACCGCAGACAATGGAAGAGGAAAATGAAGTAATTCACAATGATTCTGTCCAGAAATCACCATAAGCAGAGGAAAGGGGCACAGGCACAGGGGCCTGCAAGAGAAACCTGGGAAATCTTGTCCCCATCCAAACCAAGGGGCCTGAGAGGAGTGGGGCTTTCATGCCCTGAGCAAAGGTCAGATTACCAGACTTGATGCAGCTGACCCTGGACAGTTTGGCCCCAGGTCTGCGCTGGATATAACACACTCTAGGGGTAAAGCTGTAATACAGCCTTTAACCTACCTGGCCTTTGGCAGGGCAGTATCCTGACACTGGCTCAGGCTCCTGCAGCTCTACCAGCCAGACCTCTTCTTGGGCTTCAGCTCACTTAGCCGAGCCGCATTCCACCAGGACTGGCAGTGCAAATCAAACCAGGTTAAAGGAGAGCTGTAAGATACTGCAAACCTGCACTCAGCTACAGCTGAGCTGTAAACCCGCTCCTGCTGATGCTCGTGGTAGGAAGTTGGCCCATGGAATAGTTCTGAGAGGTCAATCTCCAAAGCCAGCGTTTGAAAAGACCTTGTCTATGTGAAATTTTACACACGCCTGCATGCTATTGAAATAATGTTAACCAGCTGTGTTTCTACATGTAAATAATGGATATATGTTTTCTGTGCCTGTGCATATACACACCTGCAGTCACACACACAAGACTGGGTGAGGGGCATTAGATTACGCTGACTGCAATAAATGTAAGAAGCAGATTCGATAATGAGCCCAAATATGGATCCAAATGTTCCTTCTTCTGCCACTAATTGATCTAATGGATTTCATATTTGTAACCAGGCAGTGGTTTGTATTGTTTCTTTTTGTTTGCTGCTTTAGAAAAAATAAAAGCTACTAGAACATAACCCATACCATATTTGCAGATGTAATTGCTGTGATATGCCCCCCGCCCCCAAAGCAATTGCCAGTAGTGGATTACTAATAGTTTGGAGCAGTTGCACTGTAATTTATAAGGCAAACACTGGGGCAGAAATCCTCAGTCACTAGGCACACAAATACAATGATATATATGCATATTAATCTATTTTAAAAGCAACATATTCTAGATCCTCAGTCAAGTGCACAGTACTGTCATAAGGCAAGCATAATTTGCTTTTATTCAGGTGGGGCAAAACTGAAACAACAGGTCAGCATCTAAGGCAGGAGTGGATGTCCCGTGTCATTGTTGCATGAAGCTACTGTGGGGTCTGCTCCCTCCTTGGAGGCACATCCTTGCCTTCCTTGGCAGTGCTGCACTTCATCTCTGTCCACCCACACTCTCTCCCCCGGCACTTGCTCTCCCTGATATTCATATTTCTTGTTTTCTTCTCCCCTTGGTCCCACCCCAGTTTCAATGACTCTGCAACACTTCCCACTTGAGGGAGAAATTTGATTCAATCCCTCTTTTTTGAGTTTGCAAGGCACAGCAGGAAAGCTAATGACACAGCTGCCTATGCCACAGTAGCTCTGGCCACTTCAATAAAATATAAAAAGGGGAAAAAATGAAGAATTGTGTGTTCTTCAGCTCTCAAACTGACACCTTTCAGGAGTGTTAAATGGTCTTAATAAGTAAATAAAATGCAGGCTACTTACCAGAGAAATGAGAACGGCACCTTTGCAGCTGTTCCTGTCTCTTGAGAAAAAAAAGATATAATTAGGAAGGTTTGAGGGTTTTTTTCATTAAAAATCCCACTCAATTTGGAACCACTCTGGTCTGCTGAGTAAGTGTGTGGCTAGGTGAACTTCAAAATACATTTTCTGTACTGGATAGAAGAAAATTTCAGAAGGAGCCTCCCTGGTTTATTGGATGGGTGTGTATTGGGTCAGGTTTAAAAACATTTTAGTGTAGCTGATGGACCATGACCTTTTAGTATCAGTTAAATCCAGATTTATTTTTTTAAGAGGTATGCTATGGAAAGGCACTGGCAGCCAAGTTAGAGAAGTCTGCCACAGTATTTTCACAGGATCATTCCAAGGTATTCTGTTGTTCATGCCAAGCAATAAAACCTTTGGCTTTTTGTGCATTTCTGGACACCGCTGTGCTCTCAGCACAGGCAAATTATCTCCAAAAGGTGCTATTTCACAAAGAAAACTATCTTTTAAAAACTTTTCAGCATTAGGATATTGAAAAAAATAAAGGATGGGTTTACATGTGTTGTACATATAAGATAAGAGAACAGGCATGTACTTAAATATTGTTTTAATTTTTTTTCCCTCGTAGTCCACCATATGTTTGCTCTGCAGTCAGTAAGCAATAGAAGAGCTCTCCTGTGGTTAATTTTACACCTGTAAAGTCCCTTGGATACAAACCAAGACTGCGTGGCCAAGTGCATAAAGTATCCTGCTTATCTGGCCAATGAATTCGTATGCTCCAGGGGGTTGGAGAAGATGGGGAGAATATGAGGAATTTATTATTTTCAGTCTTTAGCAGATTTTCATTACTTTTACCCTTTCTATCTCCAACACCTGAGGAAACAAATCCCCACAGCTTCAGATTTTCAATGCAAACATGGGAAGAAATCCCCGCAGTGTCTGTGCTCCTTGCAGGCAACAGGGGAGAAATCCAGGGCTCGCTCCATGGGCTCCCCCATGTCCTACATCCCATAGGTGTGTGTGAGGGATGCCCCAGCAGAGCCTGCTCCCAGCACAGCCTGGCTGAGGGACCACAGGGACACATCTGATCTTTGTTCAGCCCTGCCCCATCCCTTCCACACTGCTCCTAACGATCTGCCAGTCATCGTCATCACGACAAAAGCTGTGGAGATGCTTGCATTTTTTCCCTACCATCTCACAGGCTGGAGACTCCTGGGTTTCCAGGCAGAGCCTTGCAAAAGGCTTCGGAGTGGCCTCGTGCCAGGCACAGAGCCTGTGCTTTTCTGCCCCTCCGCAGCAAAGGCTGGCTCCCGCTTGTCACCCACGAGACCCGGCTGCTCTGCGTGGCCCTCACCTTCTACCACAGGCTCACACCTCTGCTGCAGTCACCACACGTTGCCATAATCGAAATGAATAGAAATAATTAGTGCTTCACAACCACGCAGAATTAATAAGGCTGGGAGCGTGACACTAATACATCAATAGCAGAGTTTACATACATCGGCGCTATTCTTTGGGAGCCGCGACCTCTATTCGGATGTAAGGGATCTTCAGTGTTCCTTTGCAAATAAAACTAGATGTTAATTAAAGCATTTTTTTTCAAAAGGCCTATTTTAAAATGACATACAATTCAAACATTTGTTTTATGACACACACAGATAGGAGGGCTCACAATCTCACAAGAAACATATGAATGTAGCAAGGAAAAAGAAAAAAACTGTAAGAAGAATAATTCCCTTCTATGGCACATCAGAATAAAGACTGTGGTGATGAGCTGTAGTGAGAAGAGTACATATTCCACATTTGAAATGTTTTTAACTGCAGAAAAGGTTGGGATCAGTTTTTCTTTTTAGTGAAAGGGATGGCTAGCATACAAAAATGAAATGTAGTCTAACATTTGCATTGTTTCCAAAATAGAGGCCTGGAGGTATTTTATTTTCACTTTCATAATTTTCCAAAATAGAGGCCTGGAGGTATTTTATTTTCACTTTCATAATTTTTTCACTCCTTAAGAAAGCTCTCTTACATAGTTTATTTGAGGCAATATCTTTCTATATAGTCCTTTGCAGGATATTTTCAGTTACATTCACAATGCACTGAAGAAGAAGAAATCACATATAAAAGCAATGTCTTTTGCAGGAATAAAAAACATTTCTCTTTTTTTCACTGAACAATTCTTTTTTTGTGCATTTTTTTCCAGTTAGAAGGCCTACTAAAGCTCAACTAAAATATATGGTCTCAGTGTAATATCCCAAGACATTCCAGTCATCAACAAATGCTCTTGCTTTTATTAAAAAAAACAAACCCAAGCACAAAAAACCAAACTCAGAATCTCCAGGGAGTCAGACTCTGCTATTGTTCTTCCATTTCTGATTCAAGTCAGAAGATACCAGACAATACAGATTACTGAGTCACCACTCGCTAAACTGTATTTTCTTAAACAACAGCTCTCCCAGCCGATCCTTCCAAGTTAGCAGAAAAAAATATAAGAATACAAAAGTGATCGGTGCTCAAGAAACCAAATGCTTTTATGTAGCCAGCTATGCCATGGAGCTGGGAAAGAAGGGAATGAGATGGACATTTCAGTGGGGAACTGCTCCACTTGGGGCTGATTTGGATGGGTTCATTCCGTGACAAAGTGGGGACAGGAGGGTCACTCAGGGCTACAGGGTGTAGGCAGAAAAGGGGGAATCAGAGTGAGAAGGCACTAGATAAAGGAAATATCTGCATTCTAGAATATAGGATACTTAATCCTAACATAAGGACAAGCAGGGCTTCAGCAGTTAACAGACACATTGGGCTGGGAAATTGATTCAGGACAAGGGGTTCAGCAGCAAGTCTGCTTCTTTCAGCACTTTTTCTTTAAATATCCTAGAATTCATCAAACAGAAGATAGATTACACTTCATAATATAAGCCTCCTGAGGGGATGCTGCTAAAAGGCTGTCAGCAGAAAGAAAAAAAAAGTGTTCAAAGTGTGCATGTAGGGTTAGGGACTGCACATTTCAACTCATCTGCAGCTGGAGATGAGATGCATTTGCCTTTGTTCCCCTGGCTGAAGACATAATATTCATTACAAAAGGTATTTCAAAATGGTTCTAGCTTAATTTTATTTTTATTCACACATAACCCATATAAAATTTAACATTACATATTCATAATATATATATATTCAAAAATTTTATATATAGTTACATTTCAAACAATTTTGCCTATGTCCAATAGGATCTGCAGAGAGAATACTTTCAGTTTCAATTGTATTTGTGTCAGACCTTCAAAAAAAGACCAGAATATGCTTAATTAACTGTAGTGCTGATGGGTTTTCTGCTCAGAAACCCCTTTACACAAAGCATTGTGCATAGAAACAGAAATAAAATGACCCCTGGCCCAGAAAGCTTACTTGTCATGGTTTCAGCATCACTCTACTCTGCAAATCAGTGGCTTTTGTTAATGATCACTATAATTTTCCTGACATTTAGCTGAATAGACTTTCTTTGGAGAAATTAAGACAGACAGTAGAAACCATGTTGTTAGGTCCCTCTGTCCCAGGGATCTAAGAGCATGCTCACAATAGCAGCCAGTGAGTCCCAATTGCTTTGTAAAATGCAGAAATATAATCTTCAATACTTTGGATTATGGAGATGTTTCTACTGCCTGTCTCTGAGCTTTGGCTCACATTTCCTCAGCAGAGACTTGTGACAGCCTCAGGCATTGTCACTCCTCTTGGCCTTTCTTCCTCTTCACAGAAGTCAGAAGAAGAGCAGTTGTGCAGGCACCTCAGCCACTGTTGCTCAGAGTCCAGGTCCTTGTGCAAGCTCCCATGCTGAATTACCAGCTGGAGTGTGTTACTCAACTGGGGCAAGGTCAGCAAGCCAAGGATGAGGGAATATCTAAAATTGCAAAGCTTTTCTAAGCGCCCACAATACCCATTTCCTACATTCATTCCTTGTGATCATTTGATGAGTTATTACAATTTTATTTTAAATTATCTGCCTGATCTCTCAACTGTGCTTCCATGTGTTAATCTTTCCTACCTTGAGGGATCATAAATAGGATGGAAGTTACACATCCAGATGATTGCAGAACTGGGCCATAGACTCAAATGTAATAAACCCAAAGCCAAGCAAAGGTTTGATTAGATCTGCTTCCAGACTAAGCAAGACTAGGTTTTACTCACAGTTTCTGAGAAAAAGCTGTCTTAGGACAACTGCATATTTAAAATGAAATTCAGAAAAGCCACAAAAATAGAAAAAAATTAAATGCTTGGGATGTGATAGGGGTTTTTTTCCCCTTTTATAAAGAATATGCCATCTCTGCTGTCTTGTCATAGCAAAGGTATCTTTTACTGTTTTTACAGTTGCAAGAGACAAAAAGAAATTACATTCAAAACCAAGTTCTCCATGGAAAACCACCTCACTGGCTACAGGGAGGAAAGTAAAGATTTTTACAAATATTTTGTTTTGTTTATCTCTGCTACCAATGAATGCTGAAAGTATAGCTCTGTAAAACTGCATTTAATTAAAAAAAGGGTGGACAAAATGTGCTCAACTAGCACCTCCATGAGACTACACAGCAGAAAAAATATTCCTCACTTACAATCCAAATATATTCAAAGATGGAAAAAATGCTGTATGGAAAACTATCTTAATGGAATTTAAGTGTTCTGCAATACGTGGAAAACAAACATATTTTAATAAATTGCTGCTTTCAGTGGCTGAATTTATTTCCAAGAAGGTCATAACCATAAAGTAGAAAACTAATTCTTCCTTCAGAGCAGTGGAAAAAGGGGAACAGAAAATAGGACACTGAAGTATTATCTTTGACCTCTTAGATGAACTGGCAGAAGGCTTTTTTTTGTTGGTTTTTTGTTGTTGTTTTGTGGCATCTGTTTTGGTTTGAGTTTTTTTTAAGGTTTCTTTAAAAAAACCCAAACCTATATTTTTCTCACTTTTTTAGTTTAGAGTTAATGAATTATCTGCAAAAACATTTAAACAAAACCAATCATGTCAGCAATACATTTCTATTAATTTCTTCAGTGTTTTCATCATTCTTTGACAACTGGGGGACAATAGGTGCCTAGTTACTTCATTTTCATGTCTAAGCACCTGACTGCTCTCTTCACTCCTTTCCTATAGGCATTAAAACAAGTATAGCAGTATGCAAGTCAGGAATGAAAAATATGAATCTGTTCTCTGCCCCATTCTCCCCCACCCTCCTCAGTATCAACTTAAACAGCTTTCCCTTTCTTTCTAAAATTTCCTGCCTGTGGAACTGGAAGGGAAAGGAGCTATCTTGTGGATCAGAAACCTAAGCCAATCCCTTTCAGAACATTTTTTGCCAAATCTGAGTGAAGACTGATGCTCTGGGCAACATGAACAAAAGTAGGATTCAATACAAAAACTGCTGTCAAAATCCAGTTTACTTAGACCCATTCCTTTCAGGCTCTTAAACAATCATTTGCAAATCTCCTTATTTGGGCTGGTTTGTTATTCTGCCATGAAACTTTTCCTGTCTCTAATGAGGCACCCAGTGATATTTTTAAATGTCTTCTTGCCTAAAGTATTGTTATACCACGTTCTGAAACCTGAAAGCACAGGCAGAAAGATGTCCTTCTGGACTACCTGTGATGGCTTCACAGAGTTTGGGAATTTCCCAGGCCTCTGTCTGCCTTCTGATGGCTCTGAAATTCTCTTCCTTGATGGTATGCTGGCTTTGGCTGGGGCAGAGTTAATTCGCTTCACAGTAGCTAGTGTGGGGCTGTGTTTCGGATTTGTGCTGGAAACAGGGCTGATAATGCAGATACATTTTCCCTATTGCTGGAAAGCGCTTGCACAGAGTCAATTCCTTTTCTGCCCCTCACCCAACCCATCAGTGAGAGGGCTGGGGGCGCACAAGGAGTTGGGAGAGGACACTGCCAGGACAGCTGACCCCAACTGACCACAGGAATATCCCACACCACATGGCAGCATGGTCAGCCTAGAGAGCTGGGGGAGAAGAAGGAAGGAGAGGATGCTCAGAGATACAGCATTTGTCTTCCCAAGGCACCATCCCAAGGATGGAGCTTTCCTGGATGTGGCTGAACACCTGCCTGCCCATGGGAAGTGGTGAATGAATTCCTTGTTCTGCTTTACCTATTAAACTGTATTTATCTCAACCCATGAGTTTTCTCACTTTTACTCTTCAGACGCCCCTCTCCCATCCCACTGGGGTGAGGGAACTGCATGGGGCTTAGTTGCCAGCTGGGGTTAAACCAAGGCAATGGGGCCTACAAAGCAGACACTACCTTTGGAAAGTTCACAATACCAGATTAAATGCCAAAGAATTTGCTAAGGCTATGATAAAAGAGGATGCTGAAGCTGGTGTTCCATCACTCCCACATTTGATTACTCATACAAAACTGTATGTTAACAGTTGCCACGTGTTAAAGATTTACAGATGATGTTAAACGCAACTAAAAAAACCCCACATCTCACTGAAAAAACAATCCCAACTCAAATTAGATCATTTTTAAACTGGAAGATTTAGCTTAAATGGATAAAGCAGAGGTAGAAGTGAAACTTCAAATTTCCAGTGAGAGCACCAATCAAATTCTCAGAACGGCATCACTATGTAAGAATATTTAATATTCATTTCAGCCAGGGAGGTTTTTGGTTTGTCAGAAAAACTTTTGGGTCTCGATAGGTGGTGCTATAGCCCTTCAGTCCACCCGAGGGACACACCTGCTTCCAGTGCTGAAATTAATTGCATGAAGTAGTGTGACACACCATCAGTGTCACTTCACCATTTGAGGTGGAAAGCGGGGAGGAGAATACTAAAAAAACTAAAAAACAAAACCCAAAGCGAAACAAAAACTATGCTGAAATTGTAATTTAAACACTTTCATAAATTCAGGTGACATTTAGAGTTCTTGTGTCAGGCACAGGTATCATCATACCATACACCCAACAAAAAAAAATTGTAATTATGCAAGAGACCTACAAAATGATCACATTGCCATATCTATACAAAAATACAAATACAAAACTGCACAAATATGTAGCTCTTTTTGCTGCCTTTTCTAAAATCCATGACCATCTGAATAAACACCTGAAGAAAGTAGTAAGCATTGATTTTGTTCTGAGGAATGAGTTCTAGCTACAAAAGCTGAACACAGCTGGAAGATGGCTTGTTTTCATCCACACCGCGAAACCAGCAAAAATTCTGATCAGAGCCTGCAGGGTGCAGCAAGACGCCGCAGGTGCCCTGCGCAGCCCGGCCCTGTCCCTCTTGGCCACCCCTGTGCCTGGGCCCAGGCACTGACCCCTGCAGGGCTGTGCTGCAGGCTGGCCCTGCCAGCCCCATCCCCTGGGCAGGGGAAGCGGAGTGTCCCACTCACAGCCGTGTCCCCAGTCCGGCCAGCGCTGGCTCCCCCGTGACACTCACGCCCGCGGTGCTGCTGACCGGGCTCTGGGCCCGACTCGCCACCGTGTCCGTGGCCCTGGCAGAGGGCAGGGAGCAGCCCACAGCAGAGCCCTGTGCTGGGAGGGGCACACGCTGCCGGTACTGCAGGTGCCCAGCTTAAGTTACATCCAGGGACCCACAGCACCTGGCAGTGGATCCTCAGTGCCTGCTGCCAGCCCTGTTTTATGCCTTGAATAAGACCTAACACAGAAACTGATTCCACTGCGTGAACAAGGCCTCATCTACGAATTCAGAGAATCACAGAATCACTAAGTTAGAAGAGACTTTCAAGATCACCGAGTCCAACCCATGCCCTAACTCCTCAACTAAACCATGGCCTTGAGTGCCACATCCAGTCTTTTTTTAAACACATCCAGGGATGGTGACTCCACCACCTCCCTGAGCAGGCCATTCCAGCACTTTATCACCCTTTCCGTGAAGAATTTCTTCCTAATATCCAACCTAATTCTCCCTTGATGCAGCTTGAGACTGTGTCCCCTCATTCTGTCAGCGGCTGCCTGGAGAAAGAGACCAACCCCCACCTGACGACAGCCACCCTTCAGGTAGCTGTAGGGAGTGATGAGGTCACTCCTGAGTCTCCTTTTCTCCAGGCTAAACACCCCCAGCTCCCTCAGTGGTTCCTCACAGGGCTCATGTTCCAAGCCCCTGTCCAGCCTCATTGCCTCCTCTGGACGCGCTCAAGCGTCTCAACGTCCTTCCTAAACTGAGGGGCCCAGAGCTGGACACAGCACTCAAGGTACAGCCTCACCAGTGCCTCCTTAGTGCCTGCTGCCAGCCCTGGTTTATGCTTTGAATAAGGACTAACACAGAAACTGATTCCATTGCATGAACAAGGCCTCACCTACTAATTCATCAGTTTAAAGGACCTCCTTAAAAATTTCACTCAACTCCTACCCTTCCATGGAAAGCTCTGTTTTGGACAACTCGCACACAATTGTAACTGACAAGTGAAGTCCAGAAGAGTTTACTTTGGTTCATCTCACCCCTATCAGATCTCTCAAAGCCCTAGTTCTTCAAAGGACATCAGAAGTATCTTTTCAGATGAAACTGTACTTGAACTGTAGATTCACGATGCAAGAAATACTTAAGACACACATGTAGTCAAAGAGCTATATGCTAGTTTTATTTGTAAAATACTTTACTCCTAACAGCAAAATACTTTAATTGTACTTTATAAAAGTTAGCAAAATTTGATACATTTGAAACAGAAACAAGAAAACTATTTCTACTTCAATTATTCAATTTTCTTTTCAAGATGGAAGCTATAGGTATGCACCACACTTAACATATTTCAGTGCCAGACATGTCATTCAATAAATATAAACTCCTACCATTAAAATCTGTGAAGGGCAGTGAAAAAAATTCTTACAACTACTGAAAAAATAGAAGCATTTTTTGCTTTTTCTAAGGTTTGGAACTAGTAATATCTATACACAACAAAATTCTTGCATTTACAAGGACTGTATAGAAAGTAAGAGAAGAATTTGTTAATAGTACACCACAACAACCAAATTTGCAGTACATTTCTACCAAGAAAAGAAAATCACAGAAATTCAGTCTGATTCTTGAATCCGACAGAGGACTTCTACAAGGAGGTGGCAGAAGGAACTTAAATTACCAACTGATTTCATATTTGATAAGGCCATTGCATATCCTAAGTTGCAATTAAGAAGCCGGTCCTATACTCTGTACAATAAAGACTGTTCGTTATGAACAGAAGTTGAAGTGAGAACAAGTAAATTCACTCTTTCATCCTATTGCTAACAAATAAACTAGGAAACCTTTGCCTTGGAGAGGACAGATTTAGTTAAATCTAATTCTGCTATGTACAGGCATTATTTTGGAAGCCACAGTTTCCACAACTCTCAGAGGTAAAATCCACTCCCTATGCCAGTCTTCCAAGAAGCTTCCTTCTGTGAAGAAATTGGACCTCTGAGACTGCACTCAGAGCCAACACAAGTAGTAAGGCAAGTCCACACAGCAGTCACCCAGTACAGACACTGGGAGGACCATGTGACTGATGCTGAAAAACACGGAACAGAAAGGCTTCTACCAACTTGATGGAGTTCAACAAGGGCAAGTGCCAGATTCTGCACCTGGAACAGGGCAGCCCTGGCTGCGTGTGTAAACTGGGAAATGACAAGCTGGAGAACAACTATGGAAAAGGTCCTGGGGGTCCTGGTTGATGGCAAGTTAACTATCAGTCAGAAGTGCCTGGTTAGTCAGGAGGGTCAGCTCTGTCTTGAGGGGCATCAGGCACAGCATTGCCAGCCAGGCAAGGGAGGGGATTGTCCTGCTCTGCTCTGCACTGGGGCGGCCTCACCTCAAGTGCTGGGGGCAGTTTTAGGCACCACAATATAAGAAAGACGTTCAGCTCTAGAGAGTGTCCGGAGGAGGGCCATGAGGATGGTCAAGGGTCTGAAGGGGAAGCTGTATGAGAAGCAGCTGAGGTCACTTGGTTTTTGTCAGCCTGGAGGAGACTGAGGGGAGACCTCATTGTGGTCTTCAACATCCTCACAAGGGGAAGAGGAGGGGCAGGCACTGATCTCTTCTCTCTTGTGACCAGTGACAGGGCCCGAGGGAATGGCCTGAAGCTGTGGCAGGGGAGGTTTAGGTTGGATATCAGGAAAAGGTTCTTCACCCACAGGGTGGGTGGCCACTAGCACACACATTCTCAGGGAAGTGGTCACATCACCAAGGCCTGACAGAGTTCAAGAAGCATTTGGACAATGCTCTCAGGCACATGGCGTCATTTTTGGGGATGATCCTATGCACCGTCAGGAGCTGGACTTGATGATCCTGATACGTTCCTTACAACTCAGAGTATTTTACAATTCTATGATTACTTCCTTTTTTGAAAACAAACAAACCAACCCCCAAATAACGAAGAACCTACCCAACAAAAAACCCCATTAACTTCTGTACAGTTACAGTTGTTGAATTTTAACTTATAAATGAAACTGAGATGTGAAATTGAATATATGTGGTAATTAATTTTTTATTTATTTTGAAAATTCAACATCCAAGTGATTTTGAAAATTAGTTAGTTTGTTTTTTTCTTAAATATATAACTTAGTGCACTAATAAATCTTAGTCTTATGTGGACAGAAAGGAAAGGCAAGGGCATGAACATTTATTATTGACACTTGCTTTTCTGGACCTCATACCACCTACAACAAGGGATTTGCTAAAAATGTGAAGCCTTAGCTGCAGTAACCATGAGATGGTGGAGTTCAGGATCCTGAAGAAGTATTTTCCATAAATTTCATTAAAAAAAAAAGAACCAGCCATTAGACTGTTTGTTTTGCATGATTTTTTTGTCCTTTTCGTAAAGCTACAACAGAGCACAGAAGTATAAATGATGCCTTCAGGGCTACCTAGGCAGTGTTAAAGGAATAAAGTAGATATTTATTAAAAGGCCTTCAAAGGATTCACCTGGGGCAGTACAAGAGCCTGGCCGAGGCTCCACCCAGCATGGATGATGGGTCACACGTTTTCACACTTTTACAAGTTTTGGTCGATTTACGTATTGGGATTAATTGTCCAATTATGGCTTCAGGTAATGAAGTCCCATCCCCCCAGATTGCTCCCCTCAATTCACTGGTGTTTACACTTTTTAGGCCTGAAACTGCAATGGTGTCCTTGGTTCTTGGGCTGGAAAAGGATTGTTTTGTCTGACTAAACTGTGAGGAGATCTTGCTAACACTTTATATGAAGTTCAGAGTTATATACTAATGCAGTACAGACTCTGGAAAATATGAAAGCAAAAACTTAAGGCATCATTCCCCCATACATTACCAGCTGTACTTATATTGCTGTCTCCCTCTTATCCTACAAAAACCACTGATATAGGAGGCAAAAACGTGAGAGATCATACAATCATTAAGGTTGGAAAAGACCTCGAAGATCATCAAGTCTAGATACAACAAGTTAACTAAATGCAATTAAAAACATTTTTTCCTATCTGATATTCTTGCTGAAGATATCAAATTGTCAAAGCAAATTTCATTCCTCACACATGATGAGATAATTTAGCTGGCTATGATTCACCCTCCAAGGAGGACCACTCTTTCCTCTCTTCCATCTGCTTCTGCTGAACTGATGCACAGTGCATCTTTTCTAATCAGATTAATCTTTCAGATTCAATGAATCATGAGAAGAAGATGCTTTTAGGAGAGAGCACACTGCAAATGCTACAGGGAACAGAGAAAATAATTTCTGAGGAGCACAAATGCTACTTATGCAAAGAATTAGGGCTCCCAAGCCTTCTGCTAACTTTGGTCTCACAAAGTGATGCTATTCTGTGCTGCTGACAACTCAGTTAATAGGACAGCTCGATATGGACAGGCTCCTACATGGAATTAATAAAAACCTGTTAAATTAAGATTTGAGACAGAGCATTTAAGACGCTAGAGAGCTTCAATCCGAGAGATGCTTTCCACTGGCTTTACGGAAGTGGGATCCTCTGGGGGACTCTGCACTCGAGGGCAGCACTGCCGGGGCTCTCTGGCGGATTCCAGACGTAGCCTTTTTAAGCTCATGTCTGAGACTGCGGATTGTGCTGTTTATGGCAGCCACGCATGCCTTCCAATCAAATCCACTTTCATTTAGATCAAAGGATGGAAAATTCTCTTGAAGAAAGTCTAAAAATAAACAAGTATGTAATAGTGAGTTATCAATTATTTATGCAAGCTATATACTCTTTCTGGATGTAATTCAGCTAAAACAAGTGCATGCTACCAAACCATCACAGCTAGGCATATTACAAGCCTTGAAAAGAAAAGCAGGGCAGATAGTGCTTTCCCCCTTTCTGTTATATTTGAAAATGAGTAAAAAACGGTCTAAACATAAAACAAAATATGAAAAGAAAACGTGACCATGTGTGTGGTTTTGATCCTTTGAAGTGCTGAGTAACTTCAGCTTCTAATGCGGTCAGCTAGCAAAGAGAAATCTTGGGCTCCATCTCGGAATGACCAGTATTAGGCAGGACCAAGCTCTCCTTCACAGGATCTCTGACAACTATATTCACTAAAATTAATCACAGCAATTCAGTGTAACACAGTTGTACAGGAACAAAAGTGACAGAAAAATTGTCAGAGCTCCTTCCTTACCATACTGCAAGTAAGATCAGTAAACAAGCACTTGAGTTTAGTAGCAATGACATAAAAACAGTAGAACTATGGTACCTTTCTCCCCTTCCATGAGTACAATGAATAGTTTAAAACCAAAATTAAAATCGGTTTTTAAAGTTATTGAGGAGTGATTGTTCTGCTGAGCTGAGCTGAATTACATGTTTTCTCTAAGCAACCCCATAAAAGACTTAAAGAAACACCAAAAAGGAATTCTCATCTATAATTTCAAATCAATGCAATATTGCTTCTCCTTCTCTGATTAACATCTATATTTACCTTCACAGTAGAAAGAAAGGTATAGCTAGCAGGTTTCGTGTCAGCTTTGTTCTTCCACATACCAGCAAGTAAAAATCTAATATAGTGTAACTGTTTACAGTTAATATTTTAACTTGTAGTTACAAACCTGGAAACCGATTTTGCTAGAAAAACTTTGGTCTGAAGGAAGAAAGTAACTGAGATAAAAACTTGTGCTCTTGCAGTTCACTCTGCTCCAGGAGGAGAGATGAAAGGGAGAGTAAGTGTGCCTTAGGAGGCTCCTGTTATAAACTGTGCTGACAAAGGATACACTAACTGTTGGCCGAAATAGCAGCCAGGCTCTCTTTACTTCCATCCCCAGCAGCAAATTCAAAAACACTTGACCTCAGTGGAACAACACACAACTGGAATTCTATAGTCTGCAGAGCCTTCATACATGGTCCACAAAACAGCTTTTAAAGTTATGCCTTTTCTTTCATCAAAACTGACCAGTTTTGGGGATTATAGTCAGGCTATGCAGAGCCTGTTCCTGCTCTGCAGGGTAACATTCAAGGAGCTGATGCTGCCATACAATCAGGCTGTGTTAAAGCAAACAGGGCCAGGGACTGTCCTCTGGCTCCAGAGCCAAGTGTCAGGGTCTGGCTGCAACCACAACACACAGGATTTGTCTCTCATCTGCTCTGTGGCTTACATGGTGTTCTTGCAGTCCTAAGACACACTTACTAGATCTTTTGAATGCTTCTTAAGCTCAAAATGTCAAGAAACAAAATATGTCTACATGTCTATATATGTTTATATATACATACATATATATGTATATATATATATATATATAAAAGTGGAGACGTTTAAGTGTCAAAGTTTCCCAGACTAGTGCTTGCCATACTGGGAATGGTTTCTGGCATCTCTATCCCTCAAGCTATCCCCAGACATCACCCCAGAGGGTGTGAGTCACAGCTCCATTTTATTTAGCATGAATGCTGTCCCCTCAGAGGCAGTCCTTCTTCCCCACTTCTCTCCACCGTCCCAATGGGTGGGGCGAGGGAACAGGACAGGGAGGAAGAACCAAGCACCTGTGTGGTGTCTGGCTGCCTGATGGGTTAAAACACAACAAGTTGCTGAATTCCACTTCATAAGCTCTCCTTGTTTCCAGTCTCTGTGGCTTTTTTGCTCCAGAGCTCAGTTATGAATTCTCTGCTTAGCCCAACCTGTCACCCCATAACTCTCTCAATTCTCCTAAGCAACAAGATGGACTCTCGTGTGCTTGCAGAAGGCTGTTCTTGAAGATCAGTCGACTTTCCTGAGCTTCTCTCCTGTTTAGAGCTGTCTCTCACAAACTCCCATCTGTGACTTTCCCAAATATGTCAAACTCTGCTCTCCCAGGCTACAGAGCCTATATTCAGATCTTCTAACTCTACTCAGGACCTCAGGGCCCATGATTTCATAAACTCTACAGGCAATTCCACCACCAATTATCACACAACTCTCTTTGTGAAGGCAGCCATAACCTGCTGTACATGACATCTCTGCTCTCTCCTTCATCTACACAGCCCCTGTATCAAGAAATTACCTCTGACGTCCTCCAGTATTCTCAGCGACTGCTCCCATCTCTCACTGCACTGTCCTTTTAAGTCAATTGAGTTTTCCCTTACAGATCAGGTTCATGACCTGGAGAATTTCCTGGGCTACTAAAATACAACTTTATCTACTTCCTCTCAATTTGTTCCACTGTTTGCAGAAATGCCTGTAAGAACAGTTTCACAGACTAATTTCTGAAGCTCTATGCTTTGTTCATAGGATACGAAGTTAATACACTTATTAGTTTCCCCACATGGTGATTTAACAGAGATTTTCTTACTCACCTCTGAGAGCATTAATTTTATTGGAATCCAGTGGGCTCATGCCACGATCAAGACTACCATACACGTTGCTTTTCACCAGCACATCTTCAGGGAACATATGACGAATTAGGTAGCGAGCTGACAACTCTGGACGCGTCTTCCCCTTAGCGACATAAATGACTGAGAAAGGCAACTGAACATTGCGCCATGGGCTCCCAAGAGGCTCTAGAGAAGATGTCATGGAGGAAGAGAGATATTTTACTCATCCAACACTGACCATGCTTCAAAGTGGCTGTATTAAATCAAAATTGACACAAAAAGTTCACCCAGAAACTACTCTACTTGCTTGGAAAGACCACAGCAAAACCGTAACACTACAGCTTCTACTAACACGAAACATATTGCAGACACATGTCCAAGCAGCCAGAACACCCTGCCTAGGTTACAACCATGAACAGTACTTCTGATATGTCTTCAGCAATGCAATCTGCATTATTCATTATTGCTTTCTAACTTGTTTCATCTCATGTGAAAAGATGATGCTTTTCCAAGTATGTAAGTAAATAAAAGTTTTGCTATTTCAGTGGTGCTTAGATCCTGTAAGTGGAAACAAAGAGTGAATATTTTTTAACTTTCTACCTGACTTTACTGCAAACATCACTAAGAAAAAATGCAAAATTTTCAGTACATAAAGAGGTCTGTGGGATCTGACGAATAAATCTTGGTTGCAGGAACAGATCTCATACAACCACAAAGCGATCCTAATTGAATAAATTACTGCCAAGGGCAACTAATCTCAGCTCATTTTCCTTAAGGGCTTCTAAGTATCACATGCTGTACATGGATTTTTTTCCCAATGCATTTGTATATTGAACACTTCCATTTAAAAAAGTGAAAATATAAAATAGGCTGCTTTAAGATTTTTATTGTCCTAAAGAGTCAGTTTTGCAGAAAGGTGTGCTTTTTCTTCTGAAATTGCAATACCATTCAATAGATATTCTGAGCTAGCTTACTTTTTAAAGGCAAAATATCTACCAAATAAAAGAAAAAAGCCAGAGCAACTGAACAGAGTAACTGAAGCTGAACTTCCCGATGTCACAGTGGATATGCATTATGGGACACTGGTAGATGCAAATATATATTCTGTTAGCCAGATATAATGCTCTTGCTCATTCCCAAAAAGACTTACAATGCATACACCAAATGACTGCCTTAAGAGAAGACACACATAGTTCAGAAAATCCCTTTACTGTGCAATTATACCTACAGTACTATCTTTTGCTTCTCACTGACCATTTAAAATGTAACAAGCAATTCCAGAAAACAAAGATTTCCTTGTTTACCCAGAGGTTCCAAAGACTGTTGTTTCCTGACCGAAGATGTGTGGAAAACCTCTGGGAACTTATCCAATTCTAAATTCTGCAATGTGTCGGTTGTGGAGCTGGTCATTTCCTGAGAGTTTTGAGAATTTTCTCCACAATCTTCAGTATCAGGAGCACCAGACACTTTTTCTTTCCCTTCAGTTGTCTCCTGAAATGTTTAATGAGGTTAGTAGATGCACTGAGAGAAGCCTACTAGTTTTCTAATTAGTGTTCCAGTTTACTTCACATTTAGTATAAACTAGATTTCGGATCTTTACAATATAGTTACTCCTGAATTTCTATCATGAAAACCACAGGTAGAATGACTAATAATTATTCAAAATGTGCTCAGAGCATTTTAGAAGTAAATGTAATTGGAGGTGTTTTGGGAGTGATGTTTCAGTCAATAAAAAACTGAAATGCATAGCTGAATATATCTGAAGAAAAAAGCCTGTGAAAAAGAATGCTAAGGAGCTACTTGTTTAAGCTCCCAATCAAATTTGACACTTCTTCTTGGCAATATTTGCAGTGCTTTCCTTTTAGTATCCTATGCCTGAACACTTATTAACTCAACTCTGGACAGAGGAGCAGGAGGAGGCAGAGCAGAAAATAGCATATTCCAGTATTCCCCACATAGAACCAGTGCTGCAGTCAGCATGCCTGTGCTGAGCAACACAGAGACAGAACCCATGGAATTTCCAATATACCACTGGTACCAAGAGGAGGTCAAATAATTAATCTGAGAAAAAAGTGCAAACTTCGTAATTAATAAACCATCACCTTAGGAGAACTTGCTGAGTTTGCTTTGGTTTCAGAGCGTAAACAGCGGATCATAGAATTGACATTTGTGATACAGGTTTTCCAGTCTTTTCCATGCTCACTCAAATCATAGGTTGGAAAGTTAGTTGCAAGAAACTCTGCATACAAAATACAGAAAATGTTTGAAGTCTCATAACAATGCCTAGTACTTAAAAGTATCCTAATTTAGAAAGAGAGAGAAAGCTAACTGATGCTTCATATTTACTGTTCTCCATTTACAACCTTCAGATTTCCATTGATAAATAAAGACAGTAAACGTATGTTTTGAAAATAACCAGCACTATGAATTCAAGATGTTCTGTTATACTTTTTGAGATGTTGTGAATAATACTTTTATTCTATTAAACATTTCCTGGTAGAATTAGGGGAAATACATGATTTATCATACTAATTTAAAAAAAAAAACCCAAAACCAACACTACCACCATATCCCCCAAAAGAACAGAGACAGGGTAATGCTGTTGCTGCAACTACTTCACATGGCTTATAATCTCACATTCAATTTTAACCTTTTAACACATACAGTGCCATGGGATCTTTGTAAACGACTTGACATTTACTAACAAAGCCCCCTCCATCTTCACCACTTCTCACTCAAGAGAACTGAATCTAAGATTACTTCAAAAACACCAGCTAATGTTTGTCCCAAGTATACCATGGCCATAAGCAAACCCGAATCAACCCAAAAACCACTGACAAAATCCACAGCACATACAAACACAAAATAGACTGCAATTAAAAATTTAGAGACAGCAAGCATGACTGATGAACAAGATGTACATGAAACTAGAAGAAATTTGCATAGTTTTATTCAAATCAAAGAAAAACAAACACTGAGAATTACAAAGCCGACTTTCAAAACAAAAAGATACTGTAGAGTGGAGCACATCCACTGTGGCATTTATCTGCTCACCAGCTGCCAGACAATGATTAGCCAGAAACATACAGAAAAGGACCCCTTTTAGGTTCAAAACTTCGTTTAATGTGAGAGAAGTAAACCTGTGCATTTTGAAAGGTAACATACCTCTTATTGCAGCAATTTTGTTTGGATCCAATGTCCTGCGCCCTCGTGCACTCGCTCCCATGATGCTGCACAATAAAGTTTTCTTGGGGAACAAGACACGAACCAAGTGGCGTGCTGCGTACTTGGGTTTAGTCTTTTGCCGAGCCTTCATCAAATGGTTTCCAAGAACCTTTACATTTCTTGCTGGATCACCAAGAAACTCTTTTGTAAAACAAAAACATTCAAAGAAAATAAATTAAAATAATCCCAAGCGAGCTGTTAAAAACAGAACATTTTTTCAAACTCTTCTTCTTGACTCTCAGAGTATGTTCTCTACTGCAGTTAATTCTATAATGTATTGCTACTTATCTTTGCTCTTACAAAAGCAGCTTTAAATTGGAATGGTAAGAGAAATATCTTTTTGATTCACGTTAGCCACCAGCATAACTAACTGAAATCGAAACACCCCAAAAAATACATTAGACACCCAACTGTCCACAGTGTTCACACTGGCCTATTTTACATAAGTGCAGATACCAGGTAAGTTTTCAAGACACTAACTTATGAAGAGTGGCATATCCATACACATAACTGCTAAATCATAAACTGTTTACAAATTTTAGATAGATATTTGAATGTTTCACCTACTATTCACGCAGCTCTTCAGCTGTACAAATATATTTTTTAGACCAAAAGCAAAGAAGTCATAGTTCAGCCTTGCACATAACTCAGGGCATTTACACTTTAGAAAGGCATTACTTTTTAATGCATGGTGCTATTTCATATGTATATCTTTATTATAATGCAATGATCTATAGAATTATTGTCTTTCTTTGGAATGAAGTATTTTGAAAGAAACCAAACACTGGAGGATTTGAGCATAGAAAGGATGATTCACGGATAAAATCCCCCACAAGAAGAAAACAGGTATTTCCTTCACACAGCTGTTTCTTAAAACATGCATACAGGCATATGCCTCACTCAGCTTTAGTGGCAATCTCTTTCGCCTCCTCCAACACACAGCATGTAGATATCACTTGTGAATTATACACAGTATAAAAAGTTACATTAAGAGAAAAAAAAGAGAGCCTAGAGTTAAAAGAACCCAAAGCACCTACTGTAAATCAAAGGTTTGTGGTACTCCAGACATTATTTTAGCCTTTGTTTCTGAGTATTTATCACAAAGGAACTCACCAAAGCTAGGATTGATGAAGACTGAAGAAGATGGTAGTTCTTCACTAACATTCACATCCTCAGATGCATTTCTGTCGTTCAGCTCCACAGGAGCATTTTCCTGACTGGGCTCAGATGGTGTTGGTATCGATGGGGACGCCACGGGTGAAGATGCAAGGTTGACAGTACTTTCCACAATACTTAGAGTAAGATTTGATTGTGGTGAAAGGTCAGGCATCCCATTAGTTGCTGTGTACGATGAATGCAATGAATGTGTAGAAACTATAGTGGGGAGCGGTGGGCTCTGCCTTCCAACTGGCTGCTGAGATTCAAGCTGAAAACCCAGTGGGGCATGTTTTACTTTGGAATTGACTTGAACGTGGCCATTTTGTAAAGCAGTCCTTACACCTGGGTTATGCCTTCCCTGGCCTGATGAAGAAAGATGAAGACTTAAATCTCTTTCCATGTGTTTTTGTACTCTTATTTTTTCTGAAGGCAAATGACTGGAACTTCTGTATGTAAATCCGACTGGTTTCTGCAAACATGATTCAGAAAACAATTAAAAGGTTAATAATAAGGTTGATAATTTTGTGAGTTTTTTTTTTAGCAAACCAGGAAAACTAGATTTTAGTAATTATGCTATTGGCAGCGTACTCCTCCTTGAAGCAGTCTCTGTCATTATCTCAGAGCTACCACATTTTAGCCTTCCCTCTACTATCTTCTATTCTCATTTGTATTTGCAACACTAAGAGTTTATCTGGTCAGCTTCAGTGTTTCTCAAAATTTTTCCACCTGGGTTGGTGGCAAATTTACCTTCTAGACCTCTGTAAATGGACAAAATAAAATTTAAAATTTTTCATTGACTGACCCAGTCACTGGCTGATGAATTTTCAAGGAATGGGTCCACTGCCATGCTAGCTCCTTTCAAACAAGAAAAAAAACCCAAACACTTTCTCTTCTTTCTTTACTTGTAAGCTGAAAACATTAAATTAAACATTCAGGTCTCATCTACAGTGAAGATTCCAAAGAGATTGAGATGGAAAAACTGAGAGATGGGTTATTGTAGCAAGAGACTGAGATGGACAAACTGAGAGATGGGTTATTGTAGCAAAGGGGGAACAAAGCGACAGGGACACCTTACATATCTGAAGGAGATCTTTTACTGCAGAAATCACCTCCCTTTCATGCCTTTAATCTCCACCCGCCATAACTAAACCAAACCGCGGCCTAACAGAACTTCACAGAAGAAGGGCACCCATTGGCCGGCTCAGCTGCCACACTGCTGTCCACGCGCCCTATCGCCCAATCAGCTTCCTGCTCATACGCTGCCCACGCGTTCCTCCAGCCAATCACAGTCTCACTCCCAGCTGTCACTCAGCTGCCTCTCCCCTCCCTCCTCACTGCCTCACTTCCCTCAGGGCTTCTGTGAGCACAAACCTTAACCCCTTTAACACTTATAACCCCGTATCCCACAGGCTATGCTTTCCATCACTTCAAGTACTTTTATTAAAAACCATACAGCATGCATTCTAGCTCAAAACACAAGTCACTGGAGCAGGAGCCACCAAATGTAGATGACACATGTGGATTTGCTTTTCCTAATTTGTTTAATTTTGGTGGGTTTGTGTGTTTGTTTATAGAGAAATCTGATTATATTTCACCCCTGTAATCTTAAAAAAAATCTATGACTTCATGGAAATCTTAAATATCTGAAAATTTGTCTGTTTCTCCAGTTTTTGGAGATCACCTAATCAAAAAAAGTACCTTTACTCCAAACCATTCCATTAGCCCTTCACAAGTGTAGCAATGGTACAGCTGTAAAAAAACCAACAGCATTCTTGATTGTTTTAAATGGCAGAAATGAAGAAAATAGCTGGCAGGTTGCATCTTACTCTTTATAGGGAAAAAAATCCTTCCAAAAA